>JAVTVY010017889.1:0-80569 GCA_036873755.1 Hanleya hanleyi | reverse complement strand
CGCTACAGTTTCCAATAGGTTTCCGCTGAGTTTCCAAACTTGAAAACTTGAGCCATTCGCTCAGTGCATGAATTTCCTAGGAATCTCCAGATGTGACGCACCAGAAACGCCTAGCACGCATGACTTAAAACCAAACCACTAACGCGGATGCTTGAACTGTCGATCGGCAAATTATACACCATGGATTACAAATTTATTTCGAAGGTACTGGTAATCATAATTGTTATGACCCATGGAAATATAACATCACACATTAGTAGCTTTAACATTAAACGTGTCGCATGTTTAAGTTGAAAAGTCTCAGGGATGCCATGGTTTGTTTTCGAATCTGCCAGTTTAAAATCAACGCTGTTATGCATGGGTCGGTCCACTGCAGATGGAACTGTTGTCGACAATATACTGTTGCGCCCTCTGGAGTCATTGGAAACAACCCATACATTCGAATGGAGTTGAGTGGATGTAATCCGATTCGAAAGTTCCAAATATCACGATATTATCTATCCTGGGATGAAAACTATCTAACGCCTCTCCTTGAGTTTGGACTTATCCAACGTCACATGACCACTTGATATTTCAGTGCGGTGCGTATTGTCCTCGATGGACTATCTGGCACCGGAGATCCCCGAGAAGTTGCGAATGCATGTACATCAGAGCCTATTCAACCTGCACAATAGCGGCAGTCGGCGTAGCCGAGAGTGTTCGACATTCACGATAGCGACAGCCTACACGATACTAAAGTTCATCCATTTTAATTAGTCGTCTTCTTTAGAGCTCATAAAAGAACAAATGTCTGTTTGGCATACGTTCTCTATTTTGCAGAGTGAAATCTACAAAAGCCTACAATTTCTCCGTGATAATTATAATATTCCTCCGTATATGAACACAGTAGTTGTTGCATGTATCGATGCTCAATTAGGGTGACGCCATAATGCATTGAAGTTACCGCGGACAAAGGTCATTGAGACTGTATAAAGTGATAAAAGGGGTGTGCGGTTTAACGTTTGGTAATTTTGTTGGCCATGGGATGAGCTGACACACCCACTGAAAGTCTTTTATGACCTTATACAGTCTCATTGATTCTCGAAAGAAAAACTAATTCAAGAAAGATATAAAACAAACGAAGCCAGTCCAGAAGTGGCTTCGATAGTTTATGATGTTTTTCAGCAAGACCCAGTGCTCCATAATTAATCTGAGCTTACAAGAATATAACATTTTCTATGAAAACTGAAATAACATTTACGTACATAATACTTTATTTGGCAATGTTGACCCACATCAATTTATGTGGGTCAAATCCTCGCTAAACCGCACCGGGTCCTTTCGGGTACAATAATGAGAATAACATGATTTCGTTCCATTCGTGATCGACCAATATATACATTTACAATATGAGTTTGGTTCTGAGCGCCGGTAGTCTCAGGAGAACCATCACAGTTGCATATTTTCGCACCTGGTCAATGGGTCAATTTCGCGGACTGTATGAAATCTCACACTGTTTGTGTTTCATAATGAAAACCAGAGAAACTAGTCCCGCTAATCCAATTAGCGGGACATTCGCGATTTCGCGGTGGAAATTATATCCAAATTGCACATTAGCGCCATATTGAATTCCTTTTCTGCAGACGACACTTGAAGAATCTACGGTACCACGATGCTCAATGTGGCGTAAAAAAATAATAAAAAAAAATAAAAATAAATCCGAAAGCTTGCTGACCTAAATGTGACCCAAATTAGACATCATGGTATCAGTATTAGGGGATATTCAGTCCGCTTGCAGTTTCAACCTAAGGCACTCGCAAACTAATGGTTTGTTGATCTCGCATATTCTAGAAAACAAAAAGAAATAATACACTAACGGTATGTATAGTAAAACACCATCGGTATACCGTATACTCTGGGTGTATAGGCATATAGGTGTATACTATACACCGGTATGGTGTTTTATTTCTTTATTCTATAGAATATGTTATCAATAAACCACTAGTTTGCGAGTGTCTTAAGTTCAACTCGGCTCAGACTGGCTTCCCTGCCAAAAGCCAGCAAGTAGGAATGGTGGAGTCTCTCACGTGGGCTGGTCTATCACACGGACAAGCTATGGACGATGATGACTCCCGCATTACATATGGGATTCCTTTCATAGCAGTATAATGCTTTATATATAGCAGACTATAAAGTGCCATATAATTTACCGCAGATCCCCCTGGAATTATGCGAAAGAAATATGGATATTTTCACTCTGACAGAATTCTGATTTATTGTGGGATGAACTCATACGTTTACATCATAATGGCGCCGATATCGTTACTTCTGTTCAATCGCATTTTGGGTTTTTGGGTAATTATATGTCGGAAAGTATAGACTCTGTAATAAAGTCCACCCCAATGCACTTGTAGTTCTTTATTCTGCCAATCTTGACGCCCTATCGAGCAGAAAAAATCAGTTATATTTTACAACAGTATTGATTCCACAAATATCCCAAACAAGATTACAGGTATAGATAAACCTGTGAATACCGACACCCGGGTAAACCGACCAACCTATAAATACCGACATTATCCATGGTCCCACCACTTTTTGAAGTACATGCATTTTGAACCTTGATAAACCAGAACCTTGTCCAAAACCGACACTATGATCTGGTTCTAAGCATGGTCGGTATACACATGTTTCACTGTATATTATAATAGACGTCGGCACATCATATCATCGTTACTCAAGGTTTGTCAAGTATGAATGAGTAAGGATGGGCGGAAATATTGATGCTTCAATATTTTCTACCGTAATAATTCAGAGTTTGTATTACCGTTGATAACCTCTGCTTGGATTAGGGAGGCCTGCCTGGTTACCTGCTCGTGGCATTGAGAAAGTGCCTCATGTGCCTTTGGAAAAGTGCCCGAAGTGACACTGAGAATGTGTCCGAGTGCCACATGTGGCACTGAGAAAGTGCTTCATGTGACGTTGAGAAAGTGCACCATGTGGCATTGAGAAAGTGCTTCATGTGGCATTGAGAAAGTGTCCCATGTAACATTGAGAAAGTGTACCATGTGGCATTGAGAAAGTGCTTCATGTGACATTGAGAAAGTGCACCATGTGGCATTGAGAAAGTGCTTCATGTGGCATTGAGAAAGTGTCCCATGTAACATTGACGAAGTGCCGCATGTGGCATTGAGAAAGTGCTTCATGTGACATTGAGAAAGTGCACCATGTGGCATTGAGAAAGTGCTTCATGTGGCATTGAGAAAGTGTCCCATGTAACATTGAGAAAGTGTACTATGTGGCACTGAGACAGTGCTTCATGTGACATTGAGAAAGTGTCCCATGTAACATTGAGAAAGTGCCCCATGTGGCATTGAGAAAGTGCTTCATGTGGCATTGAGAAAGTGTCCCATGTAACATTGAGAAAGTGCACCATGTGGCATTGAGAAAGTGCTTCATGTGGCACTGAGAAAGTGCTTCATGTGACATTGAGAAAGTGCACCATGTGGCATTGAGAAAGTGCTTCATGTGGAATTGAGAAAGTGTCCCATGTAACATTGAGAAAGTGTACCATGTGGCATTGAGAAAGTGCCTCATGTGACATTGAGAAAGTGCCCCATGTGGCATTGAGAAAGTGTTTCATGTGGCATTGAGAAAGTGTCCCATGTAACATTGAGAAAGTGCACCATGTGGCATTGAGAAAGTGCTTCATGTGGCATTGAGAAAGTGTCGCATGTAATATTGAGAAAGTGCCCCATGTGGCACTGAGAAAGTGCTTCATGTGACATTGAGAAAGTGCACCATGTGGCATTGAGAAAGTGCTTCATGTGGAATTGAGAAAGTGTCCCATGTAACATTGAGAAAGTGTACCATGTGGCATTGAGAAAGTGCTTCATGTGACATTGAGAAAGTGCCCCATGTGGCATTGAGAAAGTGCTTCATGTAGCATTGAGAAAGTGTCCCATGTAACATTGAGAAAGTGCACCATGTGGCATTGAGAAAGTGCTTCATGTGGCATTGAGAAAGTGTCGCGTGTAATATTGAGAAAGTGCCCCATGTGGCACTGAGAAAGTGCTTCATGTGACATTGAGAAAGTGCACCATGTGGCATTGAGAAAGTGCTTCATGTGGCATTGAGAAAGTGTCCCATGTAACATTGAGAAAGTGTACCATGTGGCATTGAGAAAGTGCTTCATGTGACATTGAGAAAGTGCACCATGTGGCATTGAGAAAGTGCTTCATGTGACACTGAGAAAGTGCTTCATGTGACATTGAGAAAGTGCACCATGTGGCACTGAGAAAGTGCTTCATGTGGCATTGAGAAAGTGTCCCATGTAACATTGACGAAGTGCCGCATGTGGCATTGAGAAAGTGCTTCATGTGACATTGAGAAAGTGCACCATGTGGCATTGAGAAAGTGCTTCATGTGGCATTGAGAAAGTGTCCCATGTAACATTGAGAAAGTGTACCATGTGGCACTGAGAAAGTGCTTCATGTGACATTGAGAAAGTGTCCCATGTAACATTGAGAAAGTGCCCCATGTGGCATTGAGAAAGTGCTTCATGTGGCATTGAGAAAGTGTCCCATGTAACATTGAGAAAGTGCACCATGTGGCATTGAGAAAGTGCTTCATGTGGCATTGAGAAAGTGTCGCATGTAATATTGAGAAAGTGCCCCATCTGGCACTGAGAAAGTGCTTCATGTGACATTGAGAAAGTGCACCATGTGGCATTGAGAAAGTGCTTCATGTGGCATTGAGAAAGTGTCCCATGTAACAATGAAAAAGTGTACCATGTGGCATTGAGAAAGTGCTTCCTGTGGCATTGAGAAAGTACCACATGTAACATTGAGAAAGTGCACCATGTGGCATTGAGAAAGTGCTCCATGTGACATTGAGTAAGTGCTTCATGTGACATTGAGAATGTGCCCCATGTGTCTTTGAAAAACTGCCCCATGTGACATTCAGAAAGTGCCCCGTGTGGCATTGAGAAAGTCCTTCATGTGACATTAAGAAAGTGCCCCAAGTGTCTTTGAAAAAGTGCACCATGTGACATTGACCAAGTGCCCCATTTTACTTTGAAAAAGTGCCGCATGTGGCATTGAGAAAGTGCCCAATATCCAGTGGTTGTACCGGAATGCTGTGTGTGGTTATTTCATTCACCAAGCCTATCATGTACTGCAAAATTGCGTAAAATGATATCCTGGCTAGGCTCATGTTGGCCACTACGGTGGCCCATAGAGGCCATCGACTTCGGGGTTTTTTTTTGTTTTTTTTTTTCGCCCATTCTCTACAAACATTTTCTTGTTTATCACAGAATTTCTGCATATTTCTCACATTGCTGGTAAAGCCTTCACATTTCTTTTTCGCTGAAAACCAAACTAAATTCTTGGAAACCTTGACACCGCGGTGGAAACGTTTTCACCGAAGGTTGAAAGGTTTACACAGCGGTTGAAAGGTTCCCAACGCGTTGGAACTAAACCTATAGTTTTCACCGCGATGTAACCTAGTTTCCACTGCGGTGTAAATGTTTCAACCGCGGTAGAAACCTTTCAAACTCGTTGGAAACCTTGTCTACGGTGGCCTGTAGGAGACATTCTGATTCTTCTGATTTTTCGGGGGTTTTCGCTATTCTTTCTCCCATTTTCTGCAAATGTTTTCTCGTTTATAACAGAATTTCTTCAGATTTCGACATTTTTTTGTATTTCTAGTAACGTAGTCACAATTTCCTCATCCTTCTTTCACCGAAAAACAAAATAAATTCTTTGAAAAGTTTCCATCGCTGTGTAAACGTTTTAACCGCGGAAGAAACGTTTCAACAGGGGTGTAAACAACTGCGGTGAAAACGTTTCAACCGCGATGGAAACTTTTGAACTGCGATGGAAACTTTTCAACCGCGATGGAAACCTTTACACCACATGAAGTAGACACCTTTCAACAGCGTTGAAGACATTTCCATCGCGGTGTAAATGTTTCAACCGCGGTGTAAACGTTTCCAATAATTTTGTTTTCGGTGAAAAAAGAATGAAATGCTGTAACGCCGTTTATAGGAATGACTGAAATCAAAAGAAATTTTGTGATAAACTAGAAACTGTTAGCAGAAAATAGGCGAAAAAAAAGAGAGAACCCCCAAGAAAATCAGAAAAAGTAAAAAAAATGTGTCACCGTAGTAGGCCACTATATAATTATGATTGTGAAATTCATTTTGTTCGCCTTGTATGAGAAAACTACGATGTGTTAAAACCCATGTCACAAAATTGCATGTATCATCGTTAACAACTTCCGGATATAGGTTACTCTGTACATGTGTATGATAATAATGAATACTTGTTCGTGTGGTATGTATCATTGCGTGATTCATTTTGAAGGATTTACTTTTCAGCGAACTCATTAGAGTGGTCGATAATTAGATGAACTGGGGAGTGACCTCTACATCAGCGTACGGAAGTGTTCGGCGAATTAGTCTTGCCTTCAAAATTAATTAATGGCCGTTGCAATTTTCAGGTGTGGATATACAATTAAGGAAGATGCAGCACACTCAGGCTTAAGAGATTAACTTTTCGCGAATAGGCCTGAATCATCTTTTCGCAAGATCATGTCAAAGCTCTCATAGAGCAACGTGTCCGCTAGTTTTGAGATGTAGTCGACTAGCTGATTTACGCCAAAAATCAGAATTGCGCGCATTTGCAAATAGTGGTACGATCGCGGCATCCCCCTCTGGACATCTGCGCAAAGTCAGTTCAAAAATATTTGCTTAGGCCTGCTTGTTAAGGTATATGAGTAGTGCCATAGTCCATATAGTCGTTCAAAATGTCAATGGTCCATCATTCTGGATACTGTTGAGACTGCCGTCGTTGCCTTCATCATGATCAAAGGCCTTTTCTCTTCAGTAAGCTCGATGTTTATTTCCATAGTAGTGTGACTATATGAAATTAGCGAGATCCACGTGTGCCTCTGGTCCATGTGTGCTAAAGGTATCATGTATTAAACGGTCCGGATAGGCGGCCTACATATTTATATTCTCCCATTATCAGAGTTTGTAACCTGCTAAAATGTCGGTGTTACAACCTCTGACTGCATCGTACTGAAAAACGCGGCGCGCATGCGCACTCAATCTTTATCGATATTGAGTGACACAGAAAGCGTGTATCTGCATACGACAAAGGAAAATGCATCCAAGAAATGTTATAGAATGATCAACCAGTTAGATGCGTACCTATTTGATAAGAGCTTTGACACACTGAGCCAGATCCGCTGGACGATGCTGATTAGCAGAAAGCCATGCGCACAAATGCTGCGCGTTGCGTTTTCAACCCAATGCAATAAGAGATTATATGAAACAGTAGGAGCTATACAATCTGATGCCATGAGAATGTATACATGATGTGTTCTTCGAAGAAGACTACCATTCCTAGCTTTTATGTGTCAGGAAAACACATCTCAGTTAGATTAAAGCATAGCAAATGGACAAAATTCATAGTGAAGCGATCACGAATTCCTAGTGAAGCGATAATGAAATTGGTAGTGATGTGATCATGACTTCCTGATGAAGATATTATGAATTCCTTTTCAACTGATCGTGAAGTCGTAGTAAACTGATGAAGGTCACGAATTCCTAGTGAATTCATTAACCCTACAGGATCCTATACAATTGACTTTCGAATCATTTCGGATTGCAATAGAATTATATGGGGTATTTTTCTGTCATGCTTTGATCTCGTCAGCTTTTGGGATAAACTCCAGCCAAACTAGAAAGCTTCTCTGCCTTACCAAATTGTGCTATACTTGATAGAGAATATACATGTCATCATCAGTTCTTGAAGTCAAACGATGTTCTACTAACTTCGATTCGTGCCAGAGGCGGAAGAGACATGCAACTTCATCAGTCTGTCTGCTCTTCAAGCCCCGGCGCAGACGAGCGCATGAAATCGCAAGCAACAAGATATTTGGACGCCGGCGATTTTGGATCCTTGTTCTGCTTTGTCCGCACACGAGGCGATAGTGTTGCAACTCTGCATGATATATATGGACGCCGGCGATTTGTATCCTTGTTTTGCTTTGCCCGCACACGAGGCGACAGTGTTGCAACTCTGCATGATATTTGGACGCCGGCGATTTGGATCCTTGTTCTGTTTTGCCCGCACACGAGGCGACAGTGTTGCAACTCTGCATGAGTTATCATCACATGCTATCCACCTCGCTTTTGATTGGCTGAAGTTTGCGGCTACAGGATACAAAGTTTCCCGTTTACCGCACACTTGCAACTTCTGTCGCCGGCGCAAATTTATCCGGAGATTCTGTCGCCGAAATATTAAACACGCTGAAACGTTGGATCCTGTTGCTTGCGACAAAATCTCCTGTTTCCACTTCCCGCACACAGGACGATTTTCGAGATATTCAGTCGCACGCGTTCAATATCCTGTTTCTTGCGATTTCATGCGCTCGTGTTCGCTGGGCTATACGGTCCATATTCTCATCACAGATTTCTGGTGGTGACAATTTGCAAAACATCATGTTTCGTAGAGATTATAATTCATTTCTATGTGGTTGACATTGAATCCTATATAGGATCCTACAGGGTGAAAGAGTCGACATATGGATGTCAATAGTCTGTCATGGAGGATTCAAAATATTTATGTAGGATTATGAAATGCCATAAACTTGTGATTCCATATATAGTTTGCAGGACTTGGATCCTGTAAGATTCTGATTCTAAAGAGCATATTTCCAGTTCCCATGATTAAGTTGCTTCACACTCTGATCCCAGTGTTTCAAGCAGACTAAGAGGCGACATAAGACTTGTTATATAGATCAGAAGTATTGGTAGCCATCGAAAGTTCGACGTTAGCAGTCCGGCACTGTCATGAGCTGAGATTAGCCAGTATCCGCTCGTGAGACATTTGACTTGCTACTCGATCTCAGCCAATCATCCGATCACGAACGCGAAGCACCATTACTAATGGGAATCGAGGGTAAATTGGGTCGAAGTGTTACGACAATGTATGGCCAGAATGAACAGTCGCCCTGATAAAGTGGCAGGTCATAACAGATTCCGAAATGAAAGGACGCATTGAAGGAAAGAGGAGATAGCTGTCTTTGAGCATTTCTGGGAGCTATCCTGGAAGCTATCCTTTTCATGGACTACGGTAAAGTTTAGTGAATGGGTTAAGCAATTGTTACGAAGACAAAGGAGACGAGATGACAGTCGAAGACCGACCAGGTTTCTGCTCAGTATGCTTGGAACTGAAGCAGAGACTGAAGAAGAGTCAATGGTGAAAATTGTGAAGAGGTCTTTTGAAGTGTCACTTTTGAGAAGTCTAGGACGGATACTCTTGATAAGGCTCATCACAAATAAAAATAGAAAATAAAGTGTCCAATGGTGTCTGTAAGCCTACCATACTCTGGTTGGAGAAGACGATTGAAGAAAAATTGAGAATGTGAAATTTGCAAGCAATATGGTGTTCCAGGATTGAATCATACGAACCAAAATTGGACTGTTTGTAAAGAATGAATCAACAGGGTATACACTCGAGTGTATAGTGGTACCAGCTCGTGCATTGTTCCTGGGCATGTAGGTGTAGTGTTGAACAAAGTACTTGACCGATTCAGATAAGAAGATATAGTACAAAATACGTTTCAGACGGCGACTGTCTTAGAATCCAAGAAGATCACCATAACACAACGAAATCAAACGTCTGTGGTGCCACTATCCGAAGCCTCGACCATGAAAATGTGGTTGTAGCTACTGAAGTTTATCACGCGCTATGGTAAGGACATATACGAATAGGTTTAAGGACCAGGGGGATGTAAGAGATTTTGACATTTTTTTGTCAGGTTGAAATTTTCAAAAAGGCACTTAATTATCAAGGGCGCATTATTTCATCCCAGAAAGATAGGAAACACAATTAAACACAAGAAAATGTGTCTATTTCTTTAAACTAATTCGAAAATAATAACTTTGTGGAACAAAATTGATCAGAAATGTAGTGTTTTTTTTGCAGTAAAATTTGGAAATTGAAGAAATGTGGTTACTATTTAACTCACGAATAAAGTTGAATCATCTCTCCGTTGAGGTCAAACAAGAATGACCTAGTTGAAGTTGTTGGAAAATAGAATGCTACACGTGGTCAAGCAAACTGAATTGTTCTGGAAAATGGCGATTCACATTTCTTCCTGCTCAGGTGGACTTTTTCCGGCCTCGATGCATTAACCCTTCACAAAAAACTGAACACCTGTCAATCAAAGTCCGTCTGAAAAGACAGTCATTCAACACGTCGTTGTTGTTACGTGTTGTTGTTGTTGTTGGCACATGGCCGTGAGGGTTAATCTCATTCATGTACAGACGTTTACGCTGACCCATTTTCATTGACAAACACTTTCAGACCATGCGATCGGAATGCCGAACCATTCAGATATGAGGGCTACTCACCGAAATTTACTATAATACCATCTTTGTTGTCTAAATTTGATGTAAATTAGTCGTGCAACTGGCCTGTGCTGGATTTGTCCCAGAGAGAGAGTTTAATGAGCCATAAAATCCACAGGACTCCAATTATAAATTAGCTGAGATGTCCAGTGCAATCTATCAAAGTCTTAATAATGAGTAGTTCCATCAAGTCAGACAGCCAAGGACCAGGTCAGATTTTATGAGCTACAGTGAGAGAGGAGCTACTTTGGGCCAGCTATAGCATAGTCCAGTCACCCCAGTCGCTCTCAGAATCTACATCTGTTACCAATTCACTAGCTTGAAAATCGGGATTTCAGGAAGGCAGCTAACATTAAGACTTTTCAAGATATAATGTGTTGAGGAAGAATAATGTATGGGGGAAGAATAATAAGTTGTTGGTAATAATAATCATTGTTGAGAAGTGTATAAAAGGAGTGTGAATACATTTTTGATGTCAAAACACACTATACAAGTATTATCAATAAACTTTCAACGCTTCCTCTATGAGAACTTCTAGTGCCAGCATTGTACCAATATTTGTGGGAGGATCAGTTTGGTTTAACTTTCTCCGGGTGCAACAGTGTTGGATAGCAGCAGTTTTCGTCAACATTTGCATGTATACCAAAATGCTGAATTGGTTTGATCATGTCTAAAATACCGGAACTCACTGTGTAGCTTATGTATGGAGCATCATGTAGTAGTCTTGTCTGGTTTATAATTTAATCAAATACCAAGTATTACCAGGGGCAAACCTGTCCCTTTATTCGCTTTTAATGAAATATGCTCACTCTGTATTTTATGTTATTCCTAATTTCATCGAAAGCAAAACTTATTTCATGGGCGATATATACACATACCAGTACAAATGGGGTAATTCTACCGAAATGTAGCAAATTGGGGAATATTTATTTTCTAAATTTCAAATACTAATTGTTATGGTAAAATTTTTATCACTGCACTCATTATATATAGATGGCAGTTTTTGTTTTTTTCCCCTTTTGTGAAGTACCCTTTTCAAGCAAAACAAATACTGAGAAACCTCAATTGACAAGAAGTTCTAGCAAATCTCCGGAGTAAATTCGTCATAGTCTCAGCAGACAAAGCTCCCAATAATAAATAATATAATATTCATATATAAATATTACAATTACCGGATGCTGGTTAAGGAATTGAGCGTAAAGATACATGTATCATCATCAAATAGGTCTGCTTACTCCCAAACTGCAGGAGTGAGTTAGGGTTAATCGTTGCGTTCAGCATATAGCGACGATACAACTAACAACGATATGATGTAGGGGAGATTGGGGTACAGTGGGACATGGGGCACAGTGGGACAAGCTGTCTAGCTCCTTTGTTAAGTACAGGAAGCACATTACAATATTATCAGCAGAAAACTACCACCCCCATATAACACCTATATTGATTATATATAAAAACTATCATTGGTAAAAAATTACGAGCAAAAAAACTGTTTTTGAGCAGTCCAAGTAAATTCTGAGGAGTAAGGATGATATTTCGTTATACCAAGTTTTCAGCAGTACTCCATGGCTGTTTTGTTACTGCTGAGAAAGGATGGACAAAGGTACAATTTAAATTAAAAATAGTTATTATCTCAGATGTATGTATTAGTTTTTTTCATAAAATGGAAAGTATCATGCACCAGGGGCGGACTGGGACACTTTCGCTGGGGCACACTGGGACAATAGTAATCAAATGGTGAAGTTTTCTTTGACCCTAAAATTATATCAAAATGCATTATTCTGTTTCCTAGATTATGATAATTGCTAACCCTATCGGATTTGATGAGTTTTACTAACACTTTCAAAGTCAATTGCTTTCGTTGGAATGAAAATCGTACAAAATATTTTTTCCTCAAATTTGGCCCCTGGGAAATATTTTACGTGAAGCAGAGATCTGAAATAGCAACTAACTCAACCATCACTGTTGAATCTTCTAAACTCCTATGAAACATATTAGTATATACTTGATATAACATGCATTTTGATTATTGTCCCATCGCACCCCAGTGGGTGTCCCAGTGTACCCCATAGTGGGGCAAACTGGGACACATTTTTTTACGTTTTTAAAAACGAATTCTGGAGAAAAGTATAAGAGATAATTTCAGAATTTTTTGCATGACTATGTCATGCTAAATATAAGTTATAACGAGAGTATAGAAGACTACACTACATGACAATAATAACAGAGATGTTTGCAAAAAGGTGAAAATTGTCCCAGTGTACCCCAATCTCCCCTACAATCATCATGTAGAGGAAATTAATCTTCCCCTCGTGCTATATAACAGACATGAACTCATGCTGCTCACCAAAACTGCATTTAGTACTCTTGAAGATTTATTAACAATCAGGTCGATACTTCATGTAGGAACTATTGTCTGGGTCTTTGTGTCTTTGAAAAGGTACTTGTCTAGACACATTGTTGTCCCCGGACTTGGCTATTGTCTCGTGATTCTTACATAAAGTATGAACCAACAATCACAATATGTTTCTCAAGGAAAGAGATATTTGTCTTTCAACCAATCATAACGACATAACAAAGGTATACTGGACTCCCAAAATGCATAAATCACAACACAAAGCTAGATTCATAGCTGGTTCTAGAAGCTGCACCACCAAGCCTCTTTCAATCCTGTTGACGCTAAAGGTCATGCACGTACTGTACAGACATGTATCCACATTGGATTTCACGACCCTCTATACTACAACTCCTCATCAGGACCTTATTGAACGTCTAATTTCACTAATAGTACCTGTGTTCAAGAAAACTGATCGCAGATATATTAATTTCAGAATCCATAAAGCATTCCCTAGCTATACTACATAGGGGATATAATTTATGGGATGTTTCTCTGTTTATAGAATTGCTTGAATTTCTTATTAAAAATATCTTTGTGAAATTTGACCACACAATATATCATCAGCATATATCTAACGGGTACTAATTGTGCACCCCTGTTGGCTGACCTGTATCTGTTCTCTTATGAATATAATTACATATATATGCAGGCGCTTTTTAAAATCGATCAATTCAAAGCCCGTTCCTTCTTACCGCACGCTATATAGAAGATCTTCTTGCTGTGAATAATCGCTATATAAATGACGCACCTTGACTGGTTTTGAAGGAAATTACAGATAGCCCTACAGGCACATCATATTTAGACCTATATCTCTATAACTCTCGTGGACTTTATTGCTATTTCGACATGATAAACTATCCCTTTCTGGACAGTAATATTCCAGTGGGACCTGCATATGGTGTATACATATCTCGCCTAGTAGCATTTGCTGGATCCAGTGTTAAATGTGACGATTTTAATCAATGTCACAAAACAATATTGCAGAAACTTATAAAACAGGGCTATTCCATTAAGCGCCTCCACTCAAAGTTTCTCAATTTGGCGATACCGGTACATATCGCATCGTGATAGCAAATACGAGCGTAGCGTGCAAGATCTATGGCGTTACGTTTCGTAACTTGTGTCTAATTCCGCTTAGGGCTAGGTACCGTACGAGCCCATGTAAATCAAGATCTTCATGGTGGTCTTCTGAACAGTCACAATCACAGCGTGACTGAGATACATCATTCTCCAGATGACGACTTTACAACAAATATCATATGGATTAAGAATACTGATCAGCGATATGAATTCGATATTTTGGAACATCATGATGTCTTGCCGGCATCATTAAAAACTGTTGACCGCTTCTCTTTTGCAGGAAACTAGTCTATGTTCATGTATACTAGGATTGTCTTTTAGAATTTGGTGATGATGTTGTTATAAGGAATATGCAGGTCTTTGGATTATGGACGCGTATATTCTTTAAATAACGACGGCTGAATTATGAATGATGGACTAGACGCTTGTAATCGAAAAGGGCTGTATGCGGCAGGCAACCATGTACCCTACAAAGACCGGAAATGTCTGTTTGTAATTTTGACAGTTATATATTAACGTGTGTGGATTATATACCATAATATTTTTTGTTCCTCCCTGACGAATCAGATGAAAGCTGTAAACCTACAGACCAATTGTTTCACACTAACTTCGGCTTCTGTTTTCAAGCCGATAAATAAATCTAGCATCTGGTATTTTTATATTTCCTACAAACACTAACTTTGTGTACATTTTTGGAACATCGTCCTGTTTTTGTCTTTACCGGTAGGTGAAATCAGGACTTCTTGTAACAGTATAAGAAGAAGTAAAAGATGCATAACTGTAAATACATTTCTATCGTTAACTATTTTGAACATGGCATCTTAATCAGTGATACTATGGAATGTATTATTGATATTATTGGTTTTATTGGTTATCGGATTATCATCATATGATTATAAATGAATGGTCAAGACAATTTAAAGGCATACGGACGTATACCCGGTACATCGAATACAACCGGGAATCTGTTGATCAACGGTCTCTTGTACACGCTCGAACTTTCTTCGATCAATAATGGAAAACATCCGCTGCTAACTAATCACATGATTTTTGCCACAGGGCACCCTCTTTTGAATATGTCTTCAAAACTAATAGATCGTACCGCTAATGATAAAGACAAAATTTCTGGGACAGGGTAAAAACTAAACAAAAAACATTCATATATTTTCGGTTTTAAGGTAAATATTACACGTTTATGTTTATTTATAAGATAAATTTTGTTTATACTGTAAGCCAAAATTCTTGCTGGCATACACTATTTTGGCAAATGAAAGAATTCATCTTGTAATTGGGATACCCTAACAAAACGTAGTAAGTTTCCCCCAAACATTTCACATTTATTCCATCTCAGAGGGTTCAAAGGCAGCTTTCTATAGTGAAAGGAGGAATCTGCACTGCCTCTTTTGACATCAGAGATGACTATAACGACGTTATATTTTATACTGATCGTAGCACAATAGAACAATATTAGATGCTGTGGCAATAAGTGTGTTGTAGATATACATAGTATTATATCATTGTTCTCTTCTTTATTGCTTATTTTATGATGATGTTGCAATATGTATTACTCATGTATTTGCTCGGCCTGTAATAGGTGCATTGCAAATCAATTCAAATTCAAATACTTAGAGCGTCTTACACCGTCTGTGGGACGTCGTGGCAATGCAGAGAATGGAACAGTTGTGTAACAATGTTGCATTGTGCCATGGTTTAGCATTCCATAATAACGTTCCAACATCCTTGTGGCGCAGTTGTTAAAATTAAAGTCGTAAAGCAAGAAAGTTATAAATTCTAAAATCTGGAAGATTATCTTGGAAAAGACCTAAACTTGCAAAAGTACATGTACCACAGTTGTACTTTAAATGAATGATCATGGTGCCGATTAAGGTAAAGACTGCTGCCGATGTGCACTGAACTGGGTAGTATATTACCTGTATATAATAGGAATATTCATAGTTCATAATATTGTCCATTTTGAATAATAAAACTAATGGTGTATTTTCTTGTTAAAAAAGATTAATGGGTGAAAATTCATATTGATGGATTTAATTTCGTTTGTTCCGGAAAATACTTGTTGTTATCCACACTGTCTGTTTACATATCGTTATATATGTGTCGAGATTTGATTTGACTGGTTAGTGCAGATGGCTTGCTATATGAATATAGAGAGATAAATGTATACAAAATAGACTAGTTAGGGCCTACAAAACAGTTTGACAGTCCTTAGCATTCCATTCCATCAGACCATGGACGGTCAAGATGCACCATCCTTCATCAGACCAGAAACCTCATTGTCAAACTCATTCTTAGTTCGCAATCTATTTATAAATTGACTTTTTGGTATGTACAGTAGGAATTCTTTTTCACAATTTTGATACAAGCTTCATGTATATCTGTGGACAGCTTCTATGAAGTGAGTTCAATCTGGAGTCTTCTCCAGTTCAAATGTCATTTCACCCAGCATGCATCAACCCTGGACAGTCTGTATCTGTCACTCAGACCAGCAAGAGGCTAGCTCAGATATCAACATCTGGCTATCATTTGTGTTGAAACCTTAATAGTTGTAATGGCAATTTAACCACTTTCTCTGTGGAGAATCTCAGAGGGGAGTCCCCTTATCTGGTTTTTAAATCACCCGTCGGTCCCTTTGATCTCCCGGGTATTTGGAAGATTTTCAGAACAGGGAAAAACGACAGTATGGACGGATCCTCTGTTTTCCTTCAGTTTCAGCACACCTTCATATCTCGCGCGATTTCACGTGAAGGAGGAGGGCAGGATATTAGCAGTGATTAGAGTATGGCTGTTCGAAAGTAGATCTCTAAGAGAGGTTTACAGAAACTGTTGTCTGCTTTCGAAACTGTCGAAATGAATATGTTGGATGCTAAATATCACCATATTTCGCTCAATTATTATGCTTCTTTGATGTTCATACATGATATTGACGATAATTCGCACATGCCTAGATGGACGTATGAATATTATTGAGATGTGATGGATCACCTTGTTTGGAAAAGAAGGCATGGTTTGAGACATATCGGAGTGTCTGGGATGAAAGCGCTAAATTCGATCTCTATTTAAACAGATGGGCTGAAAAGTACGTATCTTACTGTGTATTTGTGGAAAATTTGAAATTGATATCTGCTATAGTTTATTTTGTATAGAATTATCTTTATTTCGTTGTCACGTCGGGAGCAAAATGGTGAGATTTCAGGGGCCATTTGTGATGACATGCAGAGCCGAGAATGGATGTACGGCCACGTGCTTCAGGCGAAATGGATAATTTCGCTCGTAGGACCTCCAAAACTTAGTTGAGTCATTTTATTTATCGTTTTCCTGGCCTGTTATTGTATTTATTTCCTAAAAGTCGCTTCACGAAATTCTTTGTCATTTCATTACATTTTTCCTTCACAAAGGTGTTGAAATTTTTTTCAAAAAAAATAAATATTTTTTTTTGTCATATCATGTCTCATGGTATCATTGTGTCATAAAATTTGGTCATTATAATGATTAGGGTCGTTTTTAGAAATTTCGATTTGGCAAAAAATTTCAAAAATGTCACAGATCCTGATGATCCTTAAGATGAATGCCATCTCGAAATCCAAGCTGGCCCGCCCTTCAAAAGAAGCCCATGATGCAACCAGCTGATGTAATGACCTGAAAGTGCACTCGTAGCTGCTCGTTTAGGTAATGAGATATTGGAGGGAATAGGTTTCAGATGAGCTTAGGTAGACGAAGGTTTCAGATGTCGGCTAGTTTGAAATCCAAAATGGCCACCTTGGAGTGTGATGGAAAAAAATGGCAACATCGAAATTATTGATCTAAACAAAGGACCTGGCACGCTAATATGGACAAACCGCCCCAGCGAGTAGTTCATTGACAACGGATCACGTGACACTAGTAGAATTAATTGGACCGCGGCCGCGGTCTGCCAGGCTAAGCAAGTTTTACTTGAGGTTTTACACCAATTTTCCCAATAATTAAATTGACGCCGTTAGGTGATATCCGCGTGCCTTCCCCGTTACGTTAATCACGTTAATTAAAACAAGACGAAAACTGAAAATAAAATAGATTGTATTCGTCATTCACTGAATTGGGTGTCCCGTAACCTGTTTAAAGAGAACCCGAGCGATTTTCGTAGGATCACTTTTGGAGTATACAATAAATATACCCTCCTATGCAGATCTTTGTTGTGTGATCCAAAACGTCAATCAATCAGACGGAGCTAGCACGTGCAAAGAAGATTCATAATATAAGTTGAATTTTATATTTTGAGATAAAAAAAAAGTTTTCAGGGATTTTTTTCTTCAAACAAATATTCATATATGCGCTGTAATCATGATAAGAAGTCGAAAAATTTATTAAATTATTGAAAGATTTTGAAGGAATCTTTTGGGATCCGAACCATGCATCACACCATCAACCAAATTTAATCCTCTTTTCGATACTCTGTCAAAGTCTCGCTCTTCTTCCGTCGATTGGCGAGGGCCCTCGGTGGCCGAGTGGTCTAAGGCGTTTCGCTGGTGATCGCTAGCCTCACACCACTGAACCGGCACGGGTTCGAGACCCGCTAGTGCAAGTGTAAAAGTTTGCCAGTTACTTGCCGACGGGCGGTGGTTTTCTCCGGTTTCCTCCACCATCTAAAACTGGCTGTCACCATATGAGTGAAATATCTCTGAGTGTGATATTAACCCCCAGGGCTGCAATCTAATCCGCCTTTTGCCCTATTCGTAATGCCGGTTTCGGCCGCAAGGTGGCGCTAGCGCTCACGGCACTTTTGGTCTGTTCCGGTTGTCTGCTACACTGAACATGTGCAGGAGGGAAGGCGGGTATTGTATTTCGTCTCGTTTCGTCAGATTTTCTCACTGATTTAATTATATTCCTACATTGTGAAAACACCCTGCCAGAAAATATGGAGACGTCTTTGGTAGTTTACGTAAGTATAGTCATCAAGTCTAATTTTTACTCGTTTGTACAAGCATAATAAAAGCCGCTTTGTCAACAAATTGAGCAATCAAAGCTCGTCGTTGTTGTTGTTATAAAACATTTGTTTAGTTATACTAGAGACTTGCGTGTCATCGACTCAGGGATAAAGGATTACTGTACCGTACGATTGTCGAGGCATTATCACTGATAATATTGTCGCGGTTCTCCTGGCTTCAATCAGCTTTTTTAGATAGTAATTAGATAATTAAAAAATTAAAAGTAAGTAGCTATTAGTGCAAAAACTACTTCCTCAGTATTTATGAGAAGTTAATTAATTTCCTGTTCAGTGTGTCTTTTCACAATAAAATTATGAAACACTATCAGCAGTCCCAACTGAGGCGGGTTGGGTTCTTGTTTATCACATTATAATCATACAGCTACATTAACAGCTACATGGTAGTCGGGTTAACTAATAATCCGATTATTTCTCACAGTACTTGATCAAACAAACTGGCCCCTGCTGATTGTTTTCAGTAGAGTGTGGTTTAATCAGGCTGAACTGCCGGCCACCCACCATGTTTTATAACAACAACAACGACGAGCTTTGATTGCCCAATTTGTTGACAAAGCGGCTTTTATTATGCTTGTACAAACGAGTAAAAATTAGACTTGATGACTATACTTACGTAAACTACCAAAGACGTCTCCGTCTGTGAGAAAATCTGACGAAACGAGACGAAATACAATACCCGCCTTCCCTCCTGCACATGTTCAGTGTCGCAGACAACCGAAACAGACCAAAAGTGCCGTGAGCGCTAGCGCCACCTTGCGGCCGAAACCGGCATTACGAATAGGGCAAAAGGCGGATTAAAATTAAATCCCATCTGCTCCCCATTTGGATATGTCGCCTGTAGGATCTAACAGGCTTGCATTAACTCGTGTGTTAACCAATCCCGAGAACGCTTCATAGTGCTTTGAAGGGAACATTGATGACAAAGATTTTTTGGTTGGCTCAGCCGAATTAGCCGGCTCGGTCGGCTTTTCATGTTGCCGCGGTCCCGACATTGTGGCGCCATACTATGGGGTAGATATATGGACTGATCTTTGGTGTAAACATTAGGGTAAATGGACCCAGTGAATCTATCTCCCTGACTGCAAATGAATGAGTCCATATGCGACTATGATGTCATAATGCTATTAAATATCCATGGTATGGGCGCTCAGAACACCAAATTCAATTGAAATACGTAAGATCCTATATAGCGACATATACGATTGGGAAGCATTGATAGGATATTAATTGCCAGGGGTGGTACGGAGTACACTCTCAGAAATATTCGGGTAATAGTCCTGAACTGATCAGGTTGTATATCCACAACTCAATTTCAGGGATTTTGGCTGACATTCAGGGCTGATTACCTGAATTTCAGTAAAACGATCCCTGAATTTTCTCTGGAATTCAGGCAAATTTATCCCCTGATTAGTAAGTTCCGTTCTATTCAGGTACGTAAAATTCAGGTAATTTAGCTTTAATTCATGGATGATATACCTGAATTTCAGGAAATTATCCCTGGATTTCAGGTAAAATCCCTGAAATTTAGTCGTGGATGTTCAACTTGATCTATTCAGGATTATTCTCTGAATATTTCTGAGAGTGTATACTGATATGGAGGATGGCCAATGTGTTGGTGCATGAAATGCCAACAGTGTCACTCCAGCGAATTAAAGACACAATAATTACACGTAATAACATATCTGGCTTCTAAAATAGAAGATAAATATTTTATATGATTTTAAATGGTCGTCAACACGCAATTCTTTGTTGCGCATTTATTGTGAATTAACGAGTCAATACGGCGAACCATGGAACCGTGCTATTCACCTTGGTGATCTTTTGTATTGAAGTCGAGGTTAAACTACTGCGGTATCTCTCAACGGATGTCATAGCGCCAATGCTTCAAAACTAAATACACACATTTACTCGGATATGATATTTTGATCTTACATTCCTTCGTACTAATCAAGTCTAAAGCTATTCACAACCGGATTAAATATGTCATGGTGTACAGTTATTTCCGGTCCATCCAAACATCTCTAGCAGGGAATACTGAAGTGTATTCCAATGGCCAATGAATCGAGGTGAATCTGAAGAACAGTAAGTACCGAACCGGTGCAGTAACCTGTAAACGCTAGCCAAATTCAGAGATAAACGTCCAACGGATCGTTCTTGGTAGAGAGTTCCACTTCCGGTTGCGCATGATCAGTCGACCCAGGATGCTATTTTGTTTATCCGTGGGTGAAACCCCGATCTCTCGAACCCATGTTGTTCTTGGCGGAGTTCCACTTTCGGTTACGCATGCGCAATTAATTCACAGTGCACTATCAAACATGGCTGGATCCAGACGTCTACTGTGGTGAAATTTCTGCTATGTCCGCGTCAATAACCGAAAGACATATTGTATGACAGTTAGCACCAATATCAAATGTGTATGAAATAAATGTAATAAAAACATAAGATAGTTTCTTAGAGAGAAGCGGTCAACAGTTTACAATGATGTCAGCAAGACATGGTGATGTTCTTTACATAAAATTCTAATCACTGGCCATTATTCTTTATCCAAATTAATTTCCAATTCGTTTTAAAGAGTATGTATCTAAGTCACGCTTTGGTTGTGGCTGTTTAGTTGAACATCATATGAACATGAAACACGTGATAGTGAAACTAGCCCCGAGTTCAGCGGAATTGACAGGCTGCGCATGCGCATGCAGTCTAGCCATAATGCCCTATTGCTTATGACTGGTTCCTGGGTTATCATTTGGTGAAACTCCGACGTCTCTAACCTCTGTGGTTATCCGTAGAGTACCATTTTTCGGTGACTCACAATGAAATGCCCTATTAATTATTAACTTATCATGTTCAATTATCTAGTTGTACAATTGTCTAAATATATATCCAAATTTGTCTATATTTCAGTGTATTCATTGAATCGAATTATTGTGTTTAACTATCTAATTGCACAATTGTCTGAAAATTCGACTCGTAATATCTTAATAGATCTGATCTAATATTTTATGTTGTGTATATATGCAAATATGTCTATATTTTAATTTATTCATTGAATGGTTTTATTGTGTCATATATGATTGTTTTAGTATTAACATCTCTGTAAGTGGGTCCACAGGGCCTGAATGAAACGAATTGAATAAACGACATTTGACTGATCCAGTTGTATCCTTTGTTGGAATCCCGCAATCTCCAGGCCTCGATTGCATGTACATTTCGTCTGAACGGCTTCAGGACACAGGGGCTTGTTGATGGTCGGTTATTAATTATGATATTAATATTCATATATACTCTCCTTCTACTCCGTTAATATTAGAGTAGAAGGAGAGTATATGAATATTAATATCATAATTAATAACTGACCATCAACAAGCACTGTGCTACAGAAATGATCTCTGCTCCACCGTCTTAAAAATGTAGAACGGAAGGAACACCTCTCTCAATGTAGCTCTCGTGACAGCTACGACAAAACATGTACACAGACTGTGTTTTTTTTCCAAAAACAAAAGTTCAACGGCATTAACATTTGCTAAATATTTAAATGAAAAATAATTTTATAAATCTTGCCAACACTGTCAAATTTCGGTGCATCAATTCATTTTTTGTTTAATTGATATCTTCAAACCGAGAATAAATATGACGCCTTCAATTTGCCCAGTTAAAAGCTATATTCAACATTGGAACTTTCCATATTTTGCGCATATTTTGTGAAAAAATAAAATTTGAAATATAACTGTTAACCGAACACTATAATGGCCTGTAATATTTTGTTATTGGAAGAGCTATTGAAAGATTTAAATTTACTAAATTGACAAAAATAATGCAGTTTTATATATATTTTTTATCATTTAGAAAGTGATCGTATAACAGTATTTTCGTTATTTTGGGATAACACTATCTTAGAATAGCACAAATTCTAGTGCTGAAAATTTGGTCGAGTCCCGTGCGGGATTCGAACCAGCGACCCCAGAGTCAGGCACCTAATCGCCAGCACTGTATGTCGGCGATCTAAACCACTCGGCCAACGGGCCTCCCACAAAATAGGAGGTAGCAGACCGGTAGTCTTGAAAGCGAACATACAGTACCCCTCTGATGATCGTAATGACACAGCTCCCAAGTGCTTCAGCACTAGAATTTGTGAATAACGAAAATACTGTTATACGATCACTTTCTAAATGATAAAAAATATATCTATTCAGCTTTGGGAGCTGTGTCATTACGATCATCAGAGGGGTACTGTATGTTCGCTTTCAAGACTACCGGTCTGCTACCTCCTATTTTGTGGGAGGCCCGTTGGCCGAGTGGTTTAGATCGCCGACATACAGTGCTGGCGATTAGATGCCTGACTCTGGGGTCGCTGGTTCGAATCCCGCACGGGACTCGACCAAATTTTCAGCACTAGAATTTGTGCTATTCTAAGATAGTGTTATCCCAAAATAACGAAAATGCAGTTTTATATAGTCAGAAGACCTTCAATAACTCACGGAGTTTCAATCATGTATTGCAAGTTATTTGTGAGATATTGCAAGTTTTCAAGACTGCTATCAAAACTGATGGAACAACAACAACGACAACGGTCCCACTTGAAAGTATAAAGCGAACTCTCTGCGTTAAAAATGGGACACGCTACATCAGGCAATCGGAACTATCGGCATTAATTCGACTAAACATGTGGAATAAACGCGGTTAACGTCCGACTGGTATTATCTCCAAAAGAAAATATCTTGGTTCAATCATCTAGCTCTTGTGTGGAAGCTTCTCGCCCTTGCTAAAAAAATAGATAAAACCGTGGTCGTTCCTTGATGCTGGAACATTTATGGCCGAGCATTGATTGAAGTTCCCCTTACAGATTATTTCACTCAATTTAGATCTTTCCGTCCAAGTCCCTCTTTGCCTATTCACCCTTTGTTCTGGGTGGTGATCAGTATTCCAGTTCATTGAATCGTACGGACTACTTGAATGCCATAGATTTGGTCCAATAAACCGAATGAATTGGTCTGCTTCCCTCACAGAATTTCTCAATGCTGTTCCAAACTTGGAGGGCGCACACTCTTCATGCTTTATTGGAATCGTCACGCTTCGGTGAGGGATATATAGCAATGTCAGTAAACTCAGATATAATATCACGGGATATTGATATACCGTATATGTTTTACCAGAAGTGGATGAAAACTGGTTTTACCTATAGATTAGGGATATAAGAAGCCCGAAACCATCGGCTGAAGGGGTCCAATTTACTTTGTGTTGATTAATTGTTATTGTTGCCACGTCCCCTCTTTATACACCTATCGCAGCTAGAGTTTCTGAGTTGGGGATATAAGTGAGCCCTTTTCTCCCGACGTTCGCATGTCGGTATCGTTCCAGCTGTGTATAACAATATACCTCCATGATGTTTTCATCAAAACGCGCACTTAGCCCGGACAGCATTCTGAAACCTGACATCACAGTCAGGGGGTCATTAACTTGTTAATTGCTAATTAGGTTGATTGGGTCAAGAACGGAGTAAGGAATAGAACTTTCCTTACCCCCTCGACCCCCTCCTCGTAGTTGTGTGAAAATGACAGCCTCAACCTACAGGTTCAGATGCAAGAGAAAACTGATTATGCGCATGCGCAAGATGAGGAGAAGGAGCAAGAGGATTAAGAATATGAGAAGGAGTAGGAGCAGGAGGAGTAGTGGTAAACCCAGTTCGCGCATCAAGATCAAGATGCAATATGGGCGAAGAATTCAACCAATCAACATCAAGTATACGACAGCCGTATTTAATTTAGTGATTATAATTTGCATATGGCCTCTTACTCCATCCATAACTGGGTCTGTACGACATTATTGAGACTGAGTTTTCCCATTCTCAAAGTGCACACGCGCTCACTAGACCGACTACGTCAGCCCCAATATGTACAATGTTATATGATATCCCGGGTCTACTAGTATCCTCGCTCTAAACAAAGAGTAACCAATCAGAACACTTTTAACGGAGGAGCGTCATGATTCGAATTTAGCCACTTAGTGCACCTGTTAGACCGCTCGTTAGCAGTGTCGTATCGGTATACGCAGTCTGCTCTGGGGAGACTAATTTGTACCATTTACGTATACTTCGCCATTCATAAGATGGCTTGCGAATCGTGTGTCGCCATTGTTGCGGAGCGAGATACTTTACCATATACTGTTCCGTCTTCGTCCAGCGGAGAACAGACCCATATGGTTACAGGTTGTAATCTGTACCATACCGCCAGCCATGTTTGCTCACGTGATATATGGATGGGTTGGACCAATCATAGTTTATCCTTTATTTGAGCGCCATGTTTGATCACGTGAGAGTTTAGTCAATGGAGAGAAGGATTTACCATACCCAGTCCATTCCAATCGCCATAACAGCGCAGTCGTACACTATACAAAAATATATTTACATGAACGCTATTGCGAAAATTAGAATATGGAGAGCTAAGTTAGTTTCAGTAATGGGGACTGAAACGCGCATGCGCGACGTTGCTTTACCATATCCAAACTCCTCGTATCCACACTTTATGAATACTGTCTATCATCCATCTCCTATATCATTATCTTTAGGGAAAGGCAATTACACATGCATACTAGTGATGTAACAGTTACGTCATCAAACCGGAAATACACGCATTTTTGTATCCAATATCGAAAAATTTGCAAGAATCATACTCAAACCATAGACAGTATGAACACAGGCAAAAATGAAAACATCTCCAATGATAGCTCAATATATAAGAAATATACTAATCAACAAATATACTAATCAACAAATATAGCAATCCACAAATATAATAATCGACAAATACACTAATGAACAAATATACTAATCTACAAATATAGTAATCAATAGAGAGAAAAGAACACTAACTTTAGATAATTTAAGTTGTATTGATCAGTTGATTACATATAACGAACTTTCTCCTACATTCGTTCATATTTAGATGTGGTCGTTTGGATGTGGATATTTAAATGTGGGTATTTAGATATGGAGAGAGAGAGAGGGGGGGGGGAGAGTTGCATTTAACTAGCTCAGCAATATTACAGCTACATCGACGAACAATCAATCTATATCTAAAGATCAAATATCTTACAACAAACTTACATCACAAATCAATGGATGTCAAACAATCCTTAATCAAATCTCTTATGCAACCACCGTATCCTTAGACTTAGCAATGGAGACGCAAACTCAGCCTGACAATCAAGATATGGATAGTGTATAACGAAATTATTCAAGAAATTAGCAACTGGGAAATACGTGTCAGAGAGTGATGATTTGGAAAGATGAATGAACATAGAATGATGAAAATAAAGAATTTTCGATAGAAAAATAAATAATGAGTACACATTCAGACATCCACTTTTACACTGACGGTAACGAACCCATGTGGCATAAATGAATATTCTATAACACTTGTGTTTATAACAGCTCGCTAACTGTGCAATTATTGAGTGTTTTAGCACTGTTGTGTGAAATGTACATGTGTCAAGTTCATTAGGAGATTCTAAGTCGGGTGAGGAAAGGGAAGTTTGCTTTCATACATGTCACAATCGAATAAGACAAACAACTAAATTACAAGATTGAATTTCTTTCTCAAGTTTAACTGTTGTTTCCATCGTGAAATTGATTAACATTGCGGCAAAAAATAGACCAAAATCCACGTCTCAAAGCTTGATTCGGCTGACAGAATCACTCCCCAGTTGAGAGACCACTGGCACGAAGCCATCTTGGCAATATCAGTGGACCAGTTTTTTCAACAAAGGGGAGAAAGGATGTCGAAGTTCACTTTTTATTTTTTAAACCTTTCGTTATAATCTTTGTTGATAATCAATTTGAATAGTGTAATAGAATATAACTAATGTTTTCATAGACGTGCTCAATGGTTATTTTGCGCACGGTTTGTTTGGGAAAGTTTACATTTTAGGGCAAGGGCGACTTTCCCAAACTAACCGTGCGTAAAATAACCATTGAGCACGCCTATGAAAACATTATTTCTTAAATTTACACTGGATCGGGAGACCAGGGATGAGGGTAACTGACCGTGATTCCGTTTTCAAACCAGGACAGTCAAGTTAGCACAGTCACCTGTGAAAACGAGGAAAATGAGGGAAAGTCAACGCATGTGGTTGCGTGAGAGGAAGAGTGAATAAATATGCGAAAATCGTGTTTACTTATATCTTTGCCCATATATTTGGTTAGAACTGGCCACTGATTCGCCAGGTGCCGAGCTGTTAATCAATTCATCTCGTGCGTTTTGCAGTCACTTCCTTGTTTCCTGTGCCCATCGTCAGAAAGAATATGCCGTTGAATTAGTCAATAGGATTTCGGACGTACAGGTAGCGTGCGCAGATCCGGACTGTAACTAATGCACTCTCGTGTGGGAAATATGCAATTACACGCATAGCGAGCGTGATCTCTCATTTTGAAGCCCAATACGATTGTGAAATACTAGTTGACTTTTTCAGAGATTCCATGGTTTCGGTCATATACAAAACAATCCTATTGGCTCCCGTCAATGACTTTCTCCGGGTAGGTGTGTATATTATTTTTACCCGGGTTGGTGTGTGTGCGTGTGCGTGTGTGTTGAGAGGGGCGGGGTAGGGGCTGGGGTGGAGGAGGGGTGCTTGTTTTATTTTAATTTCTGTGGAAGGTTTTACAGGGATTATAGTCAAATATAAAATGGATAGACTTGTTATAATTTGGAAAACATACCGGTTCATAGCTTAAAATTGCAATATGATATAAATGAAAAGTATACCGATATAGGAAAATGAAAAAAGAATGTGCGGTTAATAGCTTTTAATCAAAGGCACTCGCAAACATATGGGTTATTAACAAAATCCTGCTGGAGTATACACCTGATATATATATGCGCATACCATATTGAATGAATAATTCACTAAAGTAAAAGAAGAAATTCAGTGATCGAATGAGTGAGTGAAATTCACTCAGTTTTGAGTGAAATTCGTCAAACTTTGAGTTAATAAATCACTCGAGAGTAAAGTTGAATCCAAAGTTGAGTGAAGTTTATTTTCACGCAACTTGAGTAAAACTCACTTGAGTGGAAGTCACTCAATTTAACTGAAATTTTGCACTCAAGTACTTGAGTTGAATCAATTTCCACTCTCACTTGAGTGAAATTTTAAAGGGTATCGGCATATATCCCCGCTGTAGTCCCATACCGGTAATATTTTATCTATATATATTTCTAGAATACGTGATCAATAAACAATAAAAAATTAATAACAACAGTTTGCGAGTGCCTTAGCTATACATTTTCTCCTGATTTGCACATTAGGATCGAGAATTTTTCCCGAGGAAAATCGTATGAGAATCAAAAAACGAAACTCGAGGCAATTTTCAATATTTGATTTTCATTTTTGCGCGAAGTAAAACGAAAAACAAAAATTGAAAAAATTGACTGTCGAATTTCAATTTTTGATTTTGAGAAATCAAAAACAAAAAAACGAAAATTGAACTGTGCAAGGTTACACGGACCTTCCAGCTATATATGGACAGTAAACGTGACGACCACAAGACTAAGATTAGGCAAAACCGGACTAAAATCACATCTCAATGCTAATCAAGAACACATCACCATGTATTTCATGCAACATCCATGAGGAAATGGTAGAGCATTTTTCACTCGACTTCCCATCGACAAACCCTGGAGAACGAGTTGAAAAAATGAATGTCCCGAAATCGTTACCATATTAAATCCCAAACATCCCCTATTAAATAAGGTATACACCCTAATATCTGAAATCAAATCGACTTATACTTTTTAATATAAAATGAAGACATTGCCTAACCCACACACTTAAATTTAGCGTATGTTATTTGCCCATCTCGAGTGCTGTTGACTGCATGGACCGTCCTGCTTCTGTGCAGTTCGTCTCGGATACACTATCCCTGGATGCTGCGAGGAAGAAGTCGGGTTTGAAGTACATACACCAATATGTATAGCCATCACAAACCAAGTTTTGGAATAAACTAAGTCGTTGGAACAGCGGATTTATCCTGATATGCCACAACACTTCCAAAATCTTCCGAAAAAAAATAAAAAAAATAAAATAAAATCCTCAAGTTCACAAATAACCCATCACTTATATATGAGGTAACAAACCCACCTGAAATAGACGACAGATTATTCCCCAACCACCTAGTAAGAAATCCACTGCTTGCCAAACCGATTATTTATCTAGCTTTTTAATTATTATATATATTTATTTATCTATTATATTTTTATATTTACTATTTATTGTATGTGTGAGTGTTTGTATGATTGTATGTTTGTGAAGGCGCGATAGTGGGTTATCATGACGCTGGGCATTTCAGGAATCTTCTCTGAATGTCACCCAGCTTATTCCACAGTGGCTTGAGTAGCACTGAGTGTCTTCGTCGATGTTGTTGTTGTTGTTATGATTATATATTTTCTTTTTTTCAAGAATATAATTATTTCCCACCTTTTCATACACCACATTGACAAGGGATGTCATAAAAATGCTTTCTATACGGCCTACATCGATCTACATAACCCCTCCTCTACTAGATCTGCATATAAATGACAAGTGACGCAACTATAATGTTAAAACCGTATATCGACTTCGCCAAGAATCCCGATACACGGAGGAATTCGGGTGTCTGCAGACAATCAACAGTAAATAGATGAGCGGGCTTGGACTATGGTGAAAACTCAGCGAGCGTGGAGAATGCCACGAGGTAAGTTCTGCTGCACACCGCGTACCGGGATT
The DNA here is from genome assembly GCA_036873755.1 of Hanleya hanleyi. Taxonomy (NCBI): domain Eukaryota; kingdom Metazoa; phylum Mollusca; class Polyplacophora; order Lepidopleurida; family Hanleyidae; genus Hanleya; species Hanleya hanleyi. Next base: position 50,944 of record JAVTVY010017889.1, on the reverse strand, counting down.
CGTGACGAATTCTTTAACATTATAGTTGCGTCACTTGATGAATGATAAATTAGTAAATATTAATCTGATGTGAAATAAAATTGCTTTTGCCCACTTCTCCTCGCGGGAAATTTTTTGAATAATGAAGATAAAAACATTCCTTTCTGATATCGCATGTTGGCGCCATCTTGAATTTACCCATGATCAGCTGTTCTGCAACTAGGCTCAAACTGACCCCAATATGATTAACTACAAAGTCATAGAGTGTCAACTTTCAAGTTTTTGTCGATCCAGAGATAGCGCAGAAAGTTTGGTTGGGGGACGGGGATCATAATACCCAGACCCACTACCTGACAAAACCTGTGATGTCACCGAATGACTGGGTGAGTGAATGTGATTTAACGTCGCTGTCAACACTATTTCAGTCATATCACGACTTTGGTTCCTTTTCCTTTTCACACCCGGAATCTCCACGGATGCCCCAATTAGTCGCCTCTTACGACAAACTCTCTGAGGAGCTGAGACCTATTCTTACCTGGAGCTGTGCACAACGACACCCCATGTCAATCACCGGGTGCCTCACGGGGCCCGAATGACTGATATAGATAGTCCGACTTGTATATGGACTCAGACTTATATAGAATGTCTTACTTCTCTATCATCTGTTAATTGTTTTAAACCATATAGTACTCGTAATGTTATGAACTGCAGATGACAAAAGAAATGTATAATAAAATATAAATAAAGCATTGTGTTGATGGGCCGCGAAATCCGTATGGGAAGTGGCCCTAAAAATAAAATTTCAATCAAACTAGGTCTATATTGCTCACACTGATTAGTCTACACAGTTACAGCTGGGATTCCTAAAACACGGTGATTTACTGTTCACGCTGACAATATATCAGTCTACAGTACGATGGATATAAACGACAAATTAGCATGTATACAAATAATATATCTCAAGTAACACGTCATTTATGTTACATATCCACGTCATTTATGTGAAATATACATCAATACTCGCCGAGACAGGACACGAGGAACATCGGGCAATACCTATATCAGTTGATGACTTGTGTAATTTGACCACAATCGACACACATCTGATCTCCAGATTTCGTTCATTAAGAGAGGAAAAGGAATGATATGGCGAGTAGCCAACATTCTCCCGCCCACGTCAGTCTTTTATCGATTGCTTCCCAATGACTTGCGTTTGAATTTCCAATTTAACTCCCTCTGTATCGGCATTTTTAACAGTTCCAAGCTGGTATCAACATTGTCATGAATGAAGCGAATATATACTTATCATCGCCTACATAGTTTCAAAGATTATAAACCAAGCTTTCGAACAAGATATAATATGATGAAAATATTTATCTAGAAAGTCTTTATTTTTGTATGCCAACGACAGGCAATCATTGAACCATATTTCTATCCGGTACAGAGAGGGTTCAATTCCCTGCTGAAATTTGACACTTCAATTTAAAATTTCGCTCCTCAGACCTGCATTTGTTGACGGTTCCATGATAACAGATTGGTATCTGTGCAGGAGGACACGCTCTTTTGTGACGAGTTGGAATCGTACTCTTGGAGCAAAGTAGTGTGGCCCTACAAGCTAGAGTGGTGCCTTCGTGAAAGTGAGATCGCGACTTTTATGTATAAGTGGGGGCCATCGATGGAAGTCAACATATTGGGCCGACGTTGGGCCGCCGTGCACATGCTGTCCCACGTGATGTAACATGGATACTTGCTATATGAACGTTAAACGATGCGCCGTTTAAAACGATTGCCACAACACGACGAAAAATACGTTTCCAACCGAATATATTGTTTGTAGCTTCATTGATTCCTTTAATATTAGTGTTCATTTATACGCGAGACATAAGTGCATGGCAGTGTGACTAACGTCACATGACCTACGAATTAGGGTAGGCATTAGGACTCCGACGCGAACTGAACTCTTGAAAATCCCCCCACCCCATGTTGAAATCCTGCATATATTATAGATGGGCACTGCCCAAGTCAGAATCACCGGTGATTTTCATCAAAAATCACCGGAAATTTTCAACAAAAGTTGGTCAGCTCAGAACTTGCTGGTAACAGTTCCCTAATGCACAATCATGCAAAAAAAATCAAGGTTCTAATGTCAACGATTCTACTTATTTCGCCGACGAAAGGATTCGGATGGACTAACTCACTCACTCACTGACTACCGGACAATTTGCAGATGGTAGCCTACTTCGTAGGAATATTACGTTCACCCATTAACATGATCAATAGCAGATACAATACCAAAGTAGAGAAAAACAAAGACAGGTACAGGCAATATATAACCGTGGAATGATGTCTCATAACGCAATGATCGAGAGACTGGTGCAAAGAAACTACGTGCGTTTGAAATATGCCATGTTAAAGTTAAAGTTAAACATATCATCCCCTTCCAGATTTAAGCATAGGGCATGAAATTCTACTATTCAGACGATTGCTACCAAAGCTAAACAAGCACATCACGTCTGAGTATATACACACAGTCAATCTTTCTAAATTTATATTGAGAAAATCGGATACTTGGAATTTTATAACATTTTTATTTCATAATTTCGTTGAAACGAAGAAATTTGGATTTTGATAACATCATGGTAATTTTTTGCCTTTATTTGACACATTCAAATTTGAACAGTACCGTGTCCACTTTTCTAACTATTTAACAGGCCTGAGTCTGTCTTTCAAGGATTAAGATGGTCTTTCCTTTGATGCTGATATGGATTCGTCTGTAGACATCAATGATGGAGTATCACTGTAAATCACAGTCTGAGAACACTTTCAGCCAAAACGTCTTTAAGTTTTAAAAACATGGGTGTTTAGGTTATAAACACAAAGCGTTTAGGTGATAAACACTTACGTGTTTAAAACCGAGACACAAATTTAAAAGCTAACCACTAAGGTGTTTAACCCCTAAACACATTTAGGCTAAAACGTGTTCTGGAACTGAACATTATACGTTTAGCGTTCTAACCCGAACATGTGATTTACAGTGTATCGGTGCCCGTTTGATTGCAGGCATCATTTTCTGCCCATCTTTCCACCCCCTTTCAACCCTAACCCTTTAGTTTTAGTATCATTCAGCACTAATAGATTTTGACGGCGCTGTTTTCAGCATTGATTCTTCTCTACTATTGCCTATTAAATTATGCATAGGGACAATTATCCCCTTTTGAATGGGCTTATTCCGCATGGGGTCATGGATACCAGCTGTTCAATGTGAAGCAACTTGCCTGGTGTTCAGTAATGTGAAAGGCCAGAGAAATGACACAGTTCCACTATTGACTTTAAAACAATGGGACGGGGTTGAAATAAGCCTTCATAAATGCCGCAACACGCATCTCTCGTGGCTCTGTCCTTAAATGTTGCAAATATAAGGGACCGTCGACAATTATCTGTAATGTGGGCAGTTTCATTGGCCGGGTCTACTCGATAAAAACTAACGCTCTGTTTCCGTCTTAATTTTCATACCGCACGTGGTTTTATAAATAAAATTTCTCGTTTATTCGGCATAATAAATACAGTAACGCTACAGTACACTGTAAATAATACAGTAACGCTACAGTACACTGTAAATAATACAGTAACGCTACAGTACACTGTAAATAATATGTTTAGCATTTGAACATCATTATTCCCCACGGGAACATAGAATAGCTGTCTGTGTCTGTGCGCGTGTGTGTGTGTGTGGATGCGAGTGTTACAAATTCTTGTTTAGATGGATAACTTTGAAAGAAGTTAGTTAATCCAAAATAATATTGGGCGAATAACGGTCACGCTAGTGATATCAAGGTCAAAATGTCAAGGTCACGGCACCCCAATTAAACGCAACGTTGAAAGGGTGATGGAAAACGATGCCGGCGTAGTGACAAGAAGTCATATGACCCCACAGACAAATATACTGAAGGCATATTTCTAAAAACATCACAAGAACCAAAAGTCATCTCTGTGATGATTTGTATCCCAGCCACGCTTTTATTGTAGCTGTTCATACCAACACCTTGAACTGGAGCGATGACATGACCACTGAATCCAACACTGTTTGTGTCTTGAGTTATGATTCAGTCAACATCTCAAAACTGTACAGGTGTGTTATTCATGTGATTTTAAGAAGCCTAATTATTTTTTAGGTCAAAGGTCAAGGTCATGTATCCCTACAAAGCTGATGAAAGATTGTCTATACTATCATTACTATATCTTGAGATATTATTCCCCGAACTTTTCCAAACTTTACAGATTGGTTGCGGATATGAAGAAGCCAATGATTACCCCCACCTTGACCCTTATCAGAGGAAATAGAATCGCTGCCTCTCTGTGTATCTATTTATTTTAGGTCGAAGGTCAAGGTCATTGTCCTCCAAGACACCCGTAAATAAATAGGCACATGTGCATATAATTAAACTTCCATTTAGTCCATTTAATTCAGAAGTTATAAGCTTATATATATTTTGAGGTCAATAGGTTAAAAACCAAGGTCACATCATCTCACAACCGAATCTAGCTTGTCTGGCCTGCATCTTGAGTTAAAATTCACCGGATTTCTTGATTTTTCAAAGGCACATTGTCCATGTGCTTCCAAAGAAGATCAATGATTTGTGTTCTATAGATTTTTAGACATTGACAATTAAACATATAAGACACTTGTGCATTGTGGAGCGTATTTGGCTCTGGGGACATTTATTTCCCAGTCTAATTACTGAATGTACCAATGTAATATATCAATGAAGGAGTCTTTGTTGTTGTTTCTGCCCAAGTATGAGACCAATCAAATATCCAGGATTACTATACACAATGGAAAATTAGCTATACTTAGAAAGATTTCTTGCTTGAAATACATGAATATATAGTGTTATTGATCTAAAATAAAGTATTTGCACGTGATTTGTTGCTACTTTGAATGGATTGACAATACTAAGTGACGTTCTACAGGGTGTGTGTAACTTTGCACAGTTCAGTTTTCGTTTTCGTTTTTGGTTTCTCAAAATAAAAAACTGGAATTTGACCGTCAATTTTCAATTTTCGCTTTGCTTCGCGTAAAAAAGGAAATCAAATATTGAAAATTGCCTCGACTTGTCCGTTTTTCGCTTTTTGATTTTATCTTTGATGTAACAAGGTTAAGTGCGCACGCGCAAGGGTTATGATGTCACGTCCGGTCCGCGGAGTAGTATAGAAAGCGCATATCGGGTCGTATAGGCACGTGCGGAGCATAATACGGAAAACCAGTGGAGTGAAAGACATGTGAGTTTCAGTATACTATACGAGATCTCTGGAGCCTGGCATTCGCATTAGAGTATAACCGACCAACTGCGCATGCGTAGGAAAGAGTAGGCATGCGCACCAGGTATGAAGCATGATACAGAGAACAACGGGGTTGAGACACATGAGACTTGCATTAAACGAGATACAGGCCTGGAGCCTGGCATTCCCACTAGGGTAGTATAATAAATACGTGGGTATCCTAATCATAAACCCAAAGGAACTTCTCCTTGGGTATGTGTGCGCGTGTGTGAAGTTAATGCGTTGAACGAAGTGCTGCCCACGCTTAAATGTTGAAGCGTTTTTGACGCCCGGCGTCGATGTGTTGTAGCGTTTGACACCGCAGTAGACACCGCAGGGTTGACGGGCGTCTGAACGCTCCAATGCTCCTGGTCCCAAAAATAGTGGAGGATGAGTGAATCTGAATAGTTGAAGCATTCAGACGTCCAGCGTGCTGCTTTATTTTTATTGGTATTACATTATATTACATATAAATAGAAAAGAAGAAGAATCGACTATGTACAAGTTCGTCGGTCTGTTTTTTGTCAGGTTATACTGGTAAATATGTGTTCGTTGTTCATTGTAATCGCGTGGATGATTCCTTTGTCTTTGTACCCATTTGTACGCACAAAGCCGCCCAGTAAAAAACTGGGAGAACTATGGGCGTCTTCAGGATTTTTCGAGAGGAGTAGGGGTCGTTTCCTATGCTTTCTTTAGACAGCCCAGTATACTGTGATGTCCAACACAGGAAAAATAACATGCAATTGGGCGCAGAGTCCTTCGCGCCCAACGACTTCACTTGCGACGCACTTGAACGAATGTTGTTCGCTTAATAGCGCTCTAAACATCTATTTTTAGAACTGGAAAAATCCAGGACTGTGTCCTGATTGGCTAAAGCCCCAATGCCAATAATCAATGAGAACAGCGGGATGCCACCTTATCCAGACCTGTCTGGTGGGCCAGCATCTTCGTACGAATGTGCAGTCAACCTGTACTACTCTAGTGAGAGTGCCAGGTTCTAGGTATATCTCGTTTAGTGAAACTCACATATCTCTTACGCCCCGCACCTCCTATGCGACGCGATTTGCGTTTTCTATTCTACTCCTCGCACCGCAATTGCCGTCATATAACTATTGCGCGTGGGCACTTACACTGATAACGTCTAAGTTGAAATAAATAAAAAAAAACGAAAAACGGACAACCCGAGGGAAATTTCAATATTTGATTTTCATTGTAACACGAAAATTGAAAATTTACTGTCAAATTTCAATTTTTGATTTTGAGAAACCGAAACGAAAAACAAAAAATTGAAAATTGACGGTCGAATTTCAATTTTTGATTTTGAGATTACAAAAATAAAAAAAAACAAAAATTGAAAATTGATGGTAAAATTTCAATTATTGATTTTGAGAAAAAAAAAACGAAAGTTGAACTGTGTAACACGGACCATAGTCTCATCCAGTGGGAATATGTGAGCTCACGGCTCTTGTTCTATACACAAACACGAGGTGCGGTGAGCACGTTCCAACTTATATGTTTAGGGTTTGAAAACACATATGCGATTAAGAAAGTGATTAAAAGCCTAGCAGTATCTTGACGCTGATGTGTTAGACATGTGCGTAAAACTTAAACATGTATTCAGAAAAAAAATATTATTCTCAGTTGTGTTTGTTTACGGTACGAGTCACAGCGCTATTTTGGACGTTTTTGAGAGGTTATTTTTGTATAATTTCCAAGATAATGAATCTTTGGGGATGCAACTTGGCATCAGACATCAAGAACTGATCTTTGACATATTTTTCATGTTTGTCGGGGCTTCCATCCTCGCGTTCAGAGCAATGAGAGATCAACAGAATTAGCATATCAGCAGTACCAGTGAGGGAGCTATTTTGGACACTTCACAATCAAATGGTGTTGTTTCAACTGCAGCTATAATTGATCAGATATGAAGTAATTATTTAATTATTCGGATACTTGTTATTTCATTGGCAGTAGTATAGTAAGGAATGTCTAGAAAATCAGAGCTTCTGAGCTATTTCACCAGGGTGTTGAGGCGTTAAGCTGGGCGTTGGCGGGCGTTACTGTCTATAAATGCAAGCGTATCCCAAAAACGTGCACAGTCGACGTTCAACCGTCAACATGGGTTATACATGCCCTGATTGCGAACGCACGTTCACCAGACATTACGATATGATGCAACACCAGAAGAATATACATGGGATTGAAGACACCAAGGAGTCCGTTGAGGCGGATGCTGATACAGAGACTGTTGAGAGTCTATCTACTGATACGGAGAGCTTGACCTCAGATAGTCAGCCTACATCCCAGGGAAGTGAGGAAGAACCTACCTTCTGTGATCTTTTTGTGCATGAAGCTATTAATACCCAAGCTGCGTCGATCAAAGACGCCTGACAGGATAACTTACAACAGGCGTAGGCCTACATCAAAATGCGCCCCTGCATCAGAAAAGCAGCCATAGCCATCTATGAACGGTATAGTCTGCTACCGTTTGAAATGAAAGGCGACCCCACGCACAGGTCCATCATGAAGACCAAGCGTCACTTGGAGGAGGATATGGCGCTACCACCCTCTGAGACCCTGCGCAAATAACTGTTTGAGGATCTGTTGCCTCAACGGTATCCTGGCCTGCCCGACGACGATTAGAACAAACGGATCACAGCGAACATGATCGAAGATTGAACTTTATGAAATGGCAACTTCTGATTGGACAAGAGTAGCCGAGAATACATCTAACGGACAAGAACGAATATGAGAGATGCAACGCCAAATGGCGGCCTCTGATTAGACAAGAGCATACTTGAATTGTAAACATATCCAACGCGGCTCCACCAGCTTGGGTATGATGTGATGGAGGGGATAATAAACTATATGAACACTTGTGAACGTGCTGATCTTTCTTTCTCTCATCCGTCTGCATCATGGCGTCATGGCGTTATGCTGAGGCGTTAAGGCGTAAATTGCCGCCCCGAATTGAAGAGCCGATGAAGATTGATCCCAGTGTTTAGGAGCCCTTTCATCTCTCTTCCCTGCCTACCAATCGGAGAAGTAAAAGCTCGGAGCTCCAGTATCCTGGACTGCCCGTCGACGCTTAGAACAAACGGATCAGAGCGAACATGGCCGAAAATTGAACTTTATGAAATGGCGGCTTCTGATCGGACAAGAGCCTATGAGAATTGTAAACATACCCAACGCGGCTCCCTCAGCATGGGTATGATGTTTGGTTTGGTTTGGTTTGATTGGGCACCCCATCGTATTACAATGGGCACAGGTCATACAGAGTATGCCGTGCAACCCGTTCCCCCACACCGCCCTACACATGCTCCCTCCTACCAATGACGCATAGCCCTCGGTAATTCCCCATTATATCTTCTTTACATCTGCATCCACATCATCTAATTTTGATCCGGTCCCATACAGAGTATGTCGTGCCACGCGTTCCCCCACACCGCCCTACACATACTCCCTCATGCCAATGACGTACTGGAGGGAATAAGAAAATGAGTGACCTGTCATCCTTGTTGTTATTGTTCTCTCATCTGTCTACATCATGGCGTTAAGACGCAAGGGGTGGTTGTAGACTGAGGCTAATGGTTTACAAACGACCTTATACAACCACTCAATCACCCACACTCACTCACTCACTCGCCATCGTTAGTGCGTCAATGCGTTAAGACGAGCGTTGGGGCACGCCTAATTCCCCCCTCCTCCTCCTCTTCATCATCATCATCTTCTTCCTCCTCCTCCTCCTCCATACACTACAAACAAGATAATCCATATTTAACAATATTTGAGACAAACTGCAACGAAATGAGCCAATTTTGGCTCAATTCGTTGCAGTTTGTCCCAAGTATTGTTAAATATGGCTCATCTTGTTTGTAGTGTAGTGACACCTCCCACAGCCCATTCGGACCAACAGTGGGCCATCTCGAACCCAAAACACCTATTCCCATATTCTTTGTCTACTGCGCATGCGCAGAATGACGTCAGTTCCACGCCATACCCATCCCGTCGGATGCTCCCCCACGAGTGCTTCACTATGACACCTCCTACGGCCCATTCGGACCAATATTGGTCGATCTCGACACTAAAACGTCTACTCCCATACTGTTTGTCTACTGCGCAGGCACTCATTGACGTTAGTTCCACGCCATACCGATTTAGTCGGACGCTCCTTCACGAGTGCTACACATTGACACCTCCCACGGCCCCTTTGGACCAATATCTGACTGATCCCTCGTGTTTATGGCCAGGTTCCAACTTGACCTTTTGAAAGAGCTATGCTCCAAGTTAAAGGGGAAATTGAGGCCAATTGACTTAAAAAATGTGCATATGATCTTTGTGACGTCATTTCCGGTTCCGTTAGTAAGGTGATCTTTGAGGTACCGTTTGACCTTTGTGCACTTAAAAAGGTACCAATCTGCTCGCACTGCTGTGTGTGTGTGTGTGTGTGTGTGTATGTGTGAGAGAGAGAGAGAGAGAGAGAGAGAGAGAGAGAATTAAAGTTTAAAGTCGCGTTCAGCAATATTTCAGCTATATAGCGACGATCAAACAAACTTCTAAGTATTCAAGTTAATAACTCTAAAAAGATCTTCCAGAGCAGCTGCTCGATAAAAGTTATCTCTTACAATCTTAAAATCAATACAGTCGATAAGAATATGTTTCACCGTGAGATCTTCGTGGCATGGAATACACCTTGAGTTAGTTAATCGTGTATGGCCAATTCTACATCGTCTAATCATGGCTTGATCGAAACGTTTCTGGTTGTTCAGTTGAGTATAGCCTACAGTTTTTTGGAACTTGTGAAAGTTGTTATTATTCATAGCATCCCACAAAGATTGAAACAACTTTCTCACATAAGCACAGATAGATGGTCTGAAATCACTGTATGGGATCCCAACAGCAGCTTCAGTATTACCTTTGATATCAACGTGATTAGGTACTCAACAAAACACAATATCAATGTGTTGATCAAATTTACAGTGATATAATTGCAGAATATTCACGATAGTGGGATGAGTTGAATTTCCACTTTCAATCACTTGAAGGCATGACAGTGAATCTGAGAATATGACATATTTCTTTCTTTTAGTGGACCCAATACCTTCTAAAGCCGACAATAGAGCTTTGAGCTGCTTCTGCAGCGAATATCGAACTTTTACCTGGTAGCCGATAGGTTTTAGTTTTAAAACTAAAGATAGCAGCACATGCTGCTCTCTCACCATCTTTAGAACCATCTGTATAATAGCCTGATGTGATCTGTATTTCTCTCTTAGTAGACCAAATTCTTGTGTATATACACGAGCTGGCTCGTGTCCGCCTTTTTATATTTCGTCAATGTAATATCTACTTCTGGTTTGATTAACTGCCGGCGTCATCTCCGGTTCCGGTCACCTGGCCGAAAGTGACCTTTGATCTCTGCGGAGCAAATTGAGGCCCCTTGACCTTTGAGTCCGATCCCGTGACCGGAAGTGACCTTTGGCCCCTGCGCACCATTATTATCAGGTATTGTGCGCATGCGCAGGGAATAAAGGGCACTTCCTGTCACGGAAACGGGAATGACGTCACAGCAGTGCGAGCAGATTGGTACCTTTTAAGTGCACAACGGTCAAACGGTACGAAGATCAGTTTACTATACTACTATTGGTATATGTTTATGAAGTTAAAATCAGAGGATATTCCAAGCACCGAACAAACCAGCAAGTGCCATTGAGAATGCATGGAGGGCAGGGGCACCCTCACTGCAAATTCCTTGTGCATTTAATTCACGTATAGTGCCTATTGCCAAAATTGATACCAAGGATTGGAGAAGAGTATCTCCTTGACAAATGCAAGGTATTTTGAACACATTTGGTGCATTTGTGCGCTCAGAAAATTGAATTCCTGGCAAAATTTGAGGCGAAATACAGTTGACTTTTTTTCAAATTTGAGAAAAAATGGTCTAGATGGATGAAAATTTGAACACTGATGAGTTTCAACTTCCTTTCCATACTTGTGTAAACTTGTCCATATCCATGGAAGGACAGAAAGTGCCCAAAATACCACCCGTCAAAAATAGCTCTCACTCGTACTGTTTAGAAATGTGTTAAAATACTAAACATATATCTTACAGTGTAGATACCAGCAAATTTCCTCGAAAAGATGAGACCAGAATCACAAAATCAGTCTTATATGGGCATCCATTCTTCACAGAAATCATTTATGATTAACTGACCGATCACCAGTGCACCGTTTGACCAGACACATTATTTATCGGAAGCAATGAAAATATTTTCGCCATCTTGATTCCAGTTCACTCACACCCATCTCCCGGGCTAAGCAAATTATCTGCTTTAGCGAGAGTTCGACCATAGAATCTTACGTACAACTTATCCAATTATTTGCGCTTGGGTCGATATTTGGGTGAGTGTTTTATGGGAATAACAGACTCTTCAGACAATCATTGCAACTCCCTCGCATTGTTTCGTTTCCGAATCTACATCCGGAAAATATACAATCTTCTATATTTTGAAAGAATACTGATTTTAATCTCGCATACACAGTTTGGATATTTGAACCGCTGAAGTAATTCTGTCGCAAAATAGAAAATGAAGTATTCCGCTTGCACATGCTTCACGGTACCCCTACTTTCTGGCCTTTACACTCAGCTTCAACGATATTGCACCACCGCCCCTTCCCAAAGGGTCTTCAAGTAAAGAGAGAGAAAATTTAATTTAACGTGGCGTTCAGCAATATTTCAGGTATTAAACAAGATGGTTATATACATAAATTATCTATGGAACTCTCTAAAAAGCGTTCTTTTACAGCTTATCTGAAAAAAAAATCCCTTTAGTCCAGGACTAACATTCCTGGTTGAAGACGTTGTGAAGATGACGATCCACTTACGCGTCCTCTCCATCCTACAGCGGGCTAGGGTGGACTACGCCGTCACGACAAACTGACCCGTGTCAAGGACAACATGCTAAACCTCCCAGTGAAGGTGTAATTACGTTTACATAGGCTAAACTCCTTTATCTGTTACATTCGTGAAGCCAAACATTTATTTCCTTAATTCTGAACAATAAACTATCAATATCTCCCTGATATTTATAGGTATTCATGGTCAGCTTTCCCCCTCATATCATTCACGCATGCGTCAACTAAGCCCTTCAGCGACATTCAAATTACAGAAGCATAGGTTTTTAGTTTTCAATGAGTAGAATGGCAACTTTCCATTAAATTGTCATATTTTTCCGTCATATTTTCAGAAAGTATAGTATGAGAGCATCTGAATCATATAAAAATTTAACAAAACAGATCGAATCTAGTTGCCTCCGTTTTAGTTTTAAAATTGTCGTCCTCGCCCTATTAAAGTATACGGGCCGGAGTGAAAACAGCACAATTTCTAAACTTCGACCGCAATAAACCTGCTTTCCTTTTGCAATAAACTTTTCTCCCCTCATATATTAAAAACGTATAGAATGAATAGATTACATGCAGATATCTGCAACATAATGGTTTGCCCAACTGATAAATTGTTTCCATCTAACTTTGAAAACTGTGAAATGTGCCGATTCGATGGAAATGCCTGACTAGAGGGACTGTGGGAGAGATGGGCTGTTCTTCGCCAATATTATGTAATCATAACGGCTTACTCACTGGTAAATTTTAATCCGTATCGGTGTTTTTCAGCGAGCTGTGTATATAGTAACACTATTAACTGTCATTTCACAATTTTATACTGTGTTTCGTAGTTTTGGGGTTTTCTTTGAGGGGAGGGTTGTAAATCGGAAGCACAGATAAGCACTGAAGAGAAAAACTGGGGATGATCATGAAAAAGCAAGTGTCACTTGGAGTATACGGGGTTACAGAGGCCCTGTAAAAAGCGATCAAAATACGAAAACAGCTGTTCCAGGCTATGTTGCCGATACAGCATCCTACATTGCCCGAAGACACTTAGGGATGGACCAGAACAAATGAATGGCCATCCAACACGACCATGAGCGAAAATGACAGAAGATTGACGCAAGATACGAGCAGTTTCTGAAAGGACGGCTTCTGATTGGATAAGAGCAGACAAGAGCATACTTTAATTGGAAACACACTCATAGCGGCTCCTCCACTTTTTGGGTGTGTTGTGATGGAGGGGATAATCAAATGTGGAATACGCAATAGGCTTGTTGTTGTTCTCTCACTGGACTAGGCAATCAGAATAGGGACTGGACTACACCCATTGAACTACGTATGTGAGTGGGTGTGCGTGTGCGCGTGTGTATGTGTGTAGGGTGTCTTACTCACCAGCATTAGGGCGTCAATACGTTAATACGGGCGTTGGTAACGACCCACTCACTCAGGAAATATCCTAATTCTTACATCCACCTCACCCAACGCGTGACCCGTAGTCCCCTCTCCAACTTGCCATAGCAGCCAAAGATCCAAGGTCAAAGGTCAACTCTCCCCTTTTCCTCTCCATTTCCGCCGGCCATTTTTCCCACACCCACCGCAGAAATCCGACCAAATCTGCCCTTCATATACTACTTACCCAACTTTTATATCGTAAACGCTAATAGTCAAAAGTGACGCGAAACAGCGTCGACGCCGTGAACCAAAATGATATGCAATGTTACATCACGGCGACGGATATACGACGACATTTAAAACAAAAGATTCGTTACACGGTGTCATATTTTAGATACATTAACAAATTAATGCTGAAAACCAAAACCCGCCCAATTTCAAACTCTTACTCTAAACGTTTACCATGTAAATCTTGAAAACAATGAAACACACATTTTGTGCAGAATTGAAGAAATTAAATCTTTTTTGTCACAAACCTAGTTTCGCTGATATGTAAACACAACGTACGAGCCTATACCGCAGTTTATAAGATATACCTTTTCTCAGTCCAATGTCAGAAACTGAAACTTTTGGCATATTGCTGAACACAGAGAAGTAAATATTTAGTGCGTAACGTAATGATTGGTCATCTCTTTTTTCAATATTAGTGTCATGATAAATATACATTTTTAAAACTTGTAATGAGTAACTTCCACACGCTAAAGATGCTAAACTGTTTGAAGCTTTCAAGTCATTAACGCATGGAGACTAGACTTGGCTATCAGTCGTCACACCCAATCTAGGTAAACCAAGATGATAAATCAGGGGAATACCATCTAGACGTGACGCTATGAAAAATTCGTGCGAAATGTTCAACGATATTCTAAGAGATAAACCAATCACGACAATTTCTGTCTTTTCACTTTGACAATGATTGACGTTTAGTTCACATGCAGATATTAGCACGGCGTGATCTTTTGATATTTTCTAGCCAGACTTTTCAGCGGGAGTAAACACTTTAATATTTACATTTATCACGCACAATGCCATATTTGGATACTGTTTCCCGATAATGTTCACTTTATTGGTCCACGTGCTACCATGTGTAATTAATGTAGGCGTGATTTTGAACTTGTTTCACCAAGCTAGCAACCTGGTTGGCTAATAAAAATAGTTTGAAATTCGCACAGGAGTTATACAGCGCTGAAGGCAGATATAATATTCCGTGATATTATATCCGAGTTTACTGAGATTGCCGTCGCGCCCTACCATCTTTGTACAGAGCGATAATCTATACCAGGAAAACATATTTTGGCTGCACCATCCGACTGCAGGAAAACCACAAGAAATATCGGCCTGCCGTGGAGGTGAATGCTTGGATTTATGGAACCCTGAGGGGAAAAGGTTTGAAAAGCTAGGAGAAGTTGTTGACGTATTTTACGCATGTCGTGCTATATGGACACGTTGTTGTAATATTTTCTAAATAATTCGAACTTCCGCAATAATTATCTTTAATTCTACCTGTCGCATGTATAGAGTTGATTCAATATGATACCATGTTTGCCTCGTCATTTGTCCTATATCCCAACCGATAATAGCACGCCATGGCAAATGCTAGAAATTATTCATGAAAAGATTGGCTGAGATTATATCGGAAGTTTATAATAAGTATAAGGTACAACACAAAAGACAAATGTTACTATGGTAATCTCGCGAGATTATGCTTCCGGTCACAACAACTCGTAGAATGAGTGGAGGCGACCAGATTTGTTGCCCAGAATAATTTGAGTCGAGTTGCTAAAAAAAAGCCATCACTGCCAAACGAGTTGTTGACAGTTCTGACGTCATAGCTTTGATTGACATCTCCCGTTACACCTCATTAATTGGTTTAAATATCTCAATTAGTACACTAATGAGGCTAGAACTGCCTGAATACAATGTTCATCACCAAGTCCAATTAAATCAGCAGATCACAACGATCGAAATACACACACACCCATAGGCTGAATTCACTTTTCACAAGCTCTAGAATTAAGATTTTACGACATACGGTAGTTTATTAGGCATCTCAAATCTGGAACACCCCATTAATTATGATTCAAGCTTTCATGTTAAAGGTATCGGTTATATCGCTTACGCAATAACCTGATCCCTAGTTTTATTTGTGCTTCTGCAATGGAAGCTCAGGGAGACAAGCGGGAATGTTAATTAGGAAGTACCAGAAGCTTCTGGATGTATATAATAAAAATTGTCTTCTACTTTGGAGCTTGTGAACAATTTATAGTTGGCTCAGCACGAATTTCCTTCATTTGCAGTGTGTATAACAAACTGAAGTTTACAAGTGGTAATATATAACGCTTGAGAGAGAACATTTTATTCAACGTCGCGGATGGTCATCCACTAGCCTATCAAATTTGGGTACATTGAGATGATTTTCATGATTTACTAAATGTCCATATGACCATGTGAATGCGATAGAGTCCAAACCGTTCCAGCTAGACTTCAAATTTGGTATACACAGGCCTGCAAGTGGCTCACAGTGAAAATATAGGAGGAAATTTGCAAAAACATAGAAGTATAGGAATTTTCTGAATAAAATATAGGAAATAAAGGAGTGTAAGACAGGTCTGTACTACATATATGTTCCAAACTTGGTAGTTTTCTGGTGTTTAATCAAATTACTTTCACTGAATGCGGTCATAGTGGTGGTTTTTCAGGTGACCTGTTCTGTTGTTTGATTCAGCATAGAGAGATTGAAATGTTTTCATATTTGCCGAGCGAAGCGAGGCGAAAAAAAAATTCTGAAAAGTATTTCCTCGTGTCAGTTTCACTCATTACAGAGCATTGATGAAAGTTTTCATGAGAAAAAGTCAAAATATAAGAAATATAGGAGGTTTTGAGTAAAATATAGGAATGACTCAAAAATATAGGAAATATAGGAGGCACTTGAAGGCCTGTATACAGGATTGTTGGGTAGTCAAACACATGGGTATTGAATTTGGGTACATTCCTGCATGATTTTTGTGGTTTCCATGGCAACATTTCGCAAAATGTCCATATGACATTGTGAACGCGATAGAAGCCCAACCGTTTCAGCTAGAGACCTCAAATTTGGTAAGCAGGATCGTGGTCAACCAAAAGCCTGTCCAATTTGGGTACATTGCGATGATTTTGGTGGTTTCCATGGCCACGTCACACTAAATATCCATATGGCGATGTGACTGCGATACAATCCAAACCTTCCCAGCTAGAAACTTCAGATTTGGAAAACAGGATTTTTGCGTCCTCACCCACAAGCCTATTGAAATTGAGTACATGGCAATGCTTTGTTTAGTTTCCATAACAACGTCACGCAAAATGTTCATTGCAGCTAGAGACTTCAAATTTGGTATACAGGATTATCGTGTTGTCAACCACAAGTTGAATTGGGGTATCATATTTGGCGATGATTTTTATGCATGGTTTCCCTGGCAACGTCAAGCGAAAAACCATTATAACGATGTGAACATGATAGAAGCCAAACCATGCCAGCCAGAGACTTTCAATTTAGTCAAATTATTATCACATCTCGTCCAATGGACCCAACATCCCACACTGAATTCCAACATATTTTAATCGTTTACAAGCCACTGCTAAAGCATCTTCTGCATCCAACCAAATCTTCCAGGCATTTACGTATGCATGTTCCATGTATTGTGTACCAGTATACAGTGACTGGAACTGTCAGGCCGAGGGGTTGTTGCACCTATTAGATGCTACCTCATGTTTTCCTAGATTTCTCGGTGAATTTACAGCCATCTCCTCTCAACATATGAAGAATCTTATTATCTATGCTCTCTGGAGGAGAGATCTTCTTCCTTGAAGGAGTCCGCACATGATGTTTAGACTGATCCACTAAATGGACTGGATCCATGACATCCATTTCTTCTGCTGAAGAACACACGTACGGTCTCTATCGCTTAGCATACATTTATTCACCTAAGTGAACAACATGTACCTTTCGGTGAAAACCAGATATCCCTTTCAGTAATCATGGACCATTTCAAGTTCGCTCTCCCTTTTGATAGCTCATGTTTGTCATCCCTTACGGTTAATTTGTATTTGAAATGAATCCTTTGCAATACAAGAAATGACTCCTTTCCCCGTTTGGTGCAGGTTTATCTCATACGAGATGATATGGGAAGCCATTCTTCATCCTCCTTTACGACATTTAGTCATTCGCAGACGCAGTTTTGGTAACTTTGTTCTCCAGGTAAAAGTAATATTTTCCTTTCGATCCCTTTTCTCCGCTTAAACTTTATAATTTAGTTCTCGTTTTGAAGATATCGAGGATGGGGGGGAGTTTGGCTTAATGTCACACTGAAGGTTGTTTCACTCAAATGGTGATAGTCAGTTTCGTTGGTGGAGGAGGCCGGAGTACCCGGGGTGTTGGTCATTAAATGTGACTAATTAAAAATGTTCAGTAGTATTTTTATTTTACTTTCCAGACCATAGAAAATCATAACATTAAGCACGAAAGAGTTGTCTCTCTTGTTTCTAGAATAACACTTCCAGAGTGAGTGAGTCGCTTTCAACAAGTTTTCAGTCATATCACGATGACCATGGCCAGTCACATTATCCTGACACACCGGATCAACCAGGCCTTGATCTATCCTCTTACTGCTGAGTGCCAAGCGAGGAAGATACAAGTTTCATTTTTTAATTCTTTGGTATGAATTTGCCCGGGATAGAATGTGAGACCTGCCACTTGCGAGGCAACAGCTATAGAGAACCAAACCAGAGCAAGACTAGATATTTAATGAATGCTGGAGGCCAAGTATTACATGTTTCAGGGTTCGTACACCTTGAAGCTTCCATTTTTCAGGGCCTTTTCAGCTCTTTTCAATGTAATAGCTCTTGTTTTCAAGGCATATTACATCCAGTCTCAATGAAGCTATACAGATCAATTTCTTTTTCTTTTATTAATTGAACCCGAGTATGAATGTCCCGTCAACAAATATATTGTTCATACATTGTCTTTTGAATGGACTTGGAAATTCTTTTGGATAAAACGAATATATCGCTGTCTGATGGCGAGGACAGTACAACTTTGAGTTAAAACTTGACAATTGAATTGACAACAGAGTCCCATTTCCAAGGTCTTTTCAAGGTCTTCATCGCGGGTGGTTGGGTGGGTTCAGGTTCCTGTTGCTTCAATGAATTTTGCTGAGAAGCGTCTTGTCTGTGTCTTGTGCGCTGTCCTCAGTGTTTTATAGAGTGGATGGAGGGTGTCTAGTTCCATCCTGCTTCAAATATTTCTTCTTTGAAGTAGCAGGAACACAACTGGGCTGGGTGGTGATTAGTTGGTTCGTCGTGATATAGCTGAAATATTGTTGAAAGCGACGTTAAATTCTATTCACTCACTCAAGGTCTTCAAAATATGCAATGATGCATCAAATCCCCCAGCCTCATCAGCATAAATTAATCAAGGATGGCATAGAAATTTCTTTCAGGCGCTTCAGAAATGAGTCAAGAATCTGGATGAGTTTATGGCTCAGACGGGATGAGATGCATGTGTGGTGTAACTTAAGGCCCGTCATATTTTGGGAGATACAGTAATCCCTCTAATAATTCAATTAAGTGAAATTTCCCACAATCAAATCTAGGGGTGATCAAATTTATTAGAACAGAACGTTGATCAAATGGTTCAAAATCATTCAGATAATTCATTTCTTTGCTATTTCAATAATTTTAGAGAGTGATCAAATTTATTAGAACAGCTGATTGAATTTTGTCTCCAATTGAGGTTGTTTGAATTTTGATAGGGGTATTGAATTATTAGAGGGATTCACCGTTTACTGTTTATTTATTTTTTCTGTCAACAAGACTATTTCAGTCAAAATTTCTGAAAATTTCAGTGGTTTTCAGAGTTGAGATAAAAACTCTAACAAATCAATCACAGGAGGTGAAAAATAAAACCTCGGGTGATCAAATTTATTGGAACAGGAAGTTGGGTCTGCATTATTTTAAAGGTTTTTGAGCAGGATTAAATTTATTATAACAGCCGATTGAATTGATTTTTCCACAAAATTGCGACTGACTGGATTATTGGATGAATCCCAGAATGTACCACAGACATGTTCTGATTGAGACTATTCATTTAAAGTGATCGTAAACCCTCAAGTATAGTTTCCATCAAATGAAAGCCCATTGCGAACAGTGCCGGAAAATATTTATTTAAATTTTTTACGATTTTATTACACAGAGTAAACTGCAATTAAAGTATGGTATTCTATGGTGGTCTGTTGCAATCATATTTAGGTCCAGTGACGTCACACTGCCTTAATACATATATTTCAAACTTTGTATGCACTTTCCAAAGCTTGATTCAAGCTTAATGTATGTATACTTTGAGTTTCAATACAGACTCACTGTTCCAATGTGCATGTTCCAAAATCGAGGAAATTAAATGCAAGATTCAAATTGACTTGACACTCATGAGTCACCATCTTCACTTTTGGTGAAACATGCACATTGGAACGGTGAGTCTGTGTTGAAACTCAAAATATACACACCTTAAACTTGAATCAAGCATTGAAAAATGCATACAAAGTTTGAAATATATGTATTAAGGCAGTGTGACGTCACTGGACCTAGATATGATTGCAACAGACCACCATAGAATACCATGCTTTAATTGCAGTTTACTCTTTGTAATAAAATCGTAAAAAAAATAAAATAAATATTTTCCCACACTGTTTGCAATGGTCTTTCATTTGATGGAAACTTTACTTGAGGGTTTACGATCACTTTAAATACTATGAAGATTAATGAACTACAGAGAGAACAGCTCTTGGGAGATACATTCCATCTATAAAAGACAGATTCTTGATGCAATCGAGAAAAACTGATAAATGGCTTGGCTGAAAGTGGGAGGACAGAACCAGGGCACTTGTCAATTTCTCCCATATTGAACTCGATTGGATGATCCATTATTGTCTAGATCAGTATCAGGATGAACTTAATTGTTTATTTATAGTCTCATTTTGAGATGGATTGAAGTGATATTTGACTGGTTTGTGATTTGGTGCAAAACCAAGAGAACCCCCATAGATGAACTGGACCATTTCAGATGAGAAACTAACCAGTATTTACATGGTTATTGAGAAACTGTCTTCCTTTTGAGTGAGGTACATATATATGCAGGATAGTCAACACCTGAATAAAAACTGACAAAACCACCTTGATGGTCGGACATGTATTCAGAAACTATGATTTATATATAAATAATACAGGAGGAATATGCAAGTTTAGTATACAATATTCACACAAATACATTCCAGGAAAAAAGTTAATTGATTTTGCTGGAACATTGGTTTTCCCCAGAGTTAATTTCGCCTTAGCCCTGGAAGATGGGGCATGACCAGTACTCATGTTTGTATCGTATGGTTAGTATTACCATATTTACTGCTCGAAACACACATTATCTCCCTTTTACGAAGGGTGACACACACCCTGATTATTTGATGAAATTCTATACTGTCAACTGAAGTAGTTCTTTCTCTACTACTGACAAACTCCTTATCATTTTTATGTTAAAAAATCATCATATCAGCGACCCATATGTGCCCAACAGTTTCAATCCACACAATACACATCTCCTAGAAACCATGTTGATTGGTTGCAGAGCATGATATACAGCGACAACTCGTACCATAATTGCACTCTGTAATGTATGGCGATTCTCTAGATATGGTGATAATGTACAATCACTTAATGTAGTAGCCAAGTGTACTACAGAACATCGATACGTCACCTTGGCTGAAATGGCTAGTGCATGAATGAGTGAGTGAATATGATTTAACGTCGCTTTCAACACTATTTCAGTCATATCACGAAGTTGGTTCCTATTCCTTTTCACACCCGGAAACTACACAGGTAGGGTCCTAATCCTTTTAATACCTGAGACCCCACGGGTGGGGTCCTATTCCTTTTCACACCCGGGATCCCCATGGGGACCCTAATTAATTGCCTCTTACGACAAGCTCTCTGAGGAGCCGAGACCTATTCTTATCATGACCTGGAGTGTGCACAACGACACCCCAGGTCAATCCCCGGGAGCCTCATGGGGCGCTAGCTAGTGCATAAAAAAGGGAGAGTGAGTGAATATGAGTTAACGGTGCTTTGAACAGGGTTCGTACACCTTGGCCATTGTCAATTTCCAGGCCATTTCCAGGCCACAGATTCACATTTCCAGGCCATTATCAGCTGGAAAAATACTATCCTAGCACTTTAGGCAGGGGTCCAGGGGCCGCCTAGGCCCGTGGAAGCTCTGGAGCCCAAGATGGTTGGAGAAGCATTCTAACTGATTTCTGGAAAATAAAACTCCAGACCGTCATCTAAATTCAAGGCACTATTTTATATTGATTTTTTGCTCGTAATCAAATATTTTCAGTACAAAATTCAGATTACTGGACAAAGAGTTCCATCCATCATAGCAAGCACCGATAGCTTAAGTGTGCGACAAATGGATTTAATTCCATTTAATTAAACAGAAGTCTAAAGCCATTAATCTTACAAATATGTATCAGAGTCTGAGATTGTGGTAGGTCACCTAACATGATCTGATAATCATATTTTATGGTTCAAAATCCTGTTAAATGCTGGAAATTAAGATAAAACTGGAGAACTCCGATCACTGGTACATTTGAAATAATATACTTGATATATTTAAATTAATTTATGCAGTGTTTGGAACCACAAGATATAAGCTTATACACATATTTAGGGGAGGTAACTTAACTGAATTACATTTTTGAACACCATTGAACGTCAAATGCGTGCTTGCATGATGTGCATTGAGCGCGATAACAGCTTTTCTCGTCTTTTCTAATCCAAAGTTTATAAGCTGGGTCGGTCAGCCAATGGTCTTGGAACGTTGACTTCCCCATTGTAACTGTGGTCAATGTACCGATACTATCTATCGTACAGACGATCTTGCAGTAGAAAAATATCCCCGCATCGAGATACAGAAAGAGCTTCACGTCAACCATGTTGTTTGCAAACCAATAGCCTGGATGTTACTGCCTCGTTCTGGGTTATAAATATAACCCCGTTCCACGGGCAGGGCTCGAACTTCCGGCCGCTGACTCCATAAGCTGCACGAGTAAATCAAAGCCAATCTATACGAGACATGAACGAGGTACAGAAAACTAAATTATGTGATAGGTATATCATGGAATACCGACAACGGTGGACTGGCAGGAATGTGCTGTGCCACATAGCATTATACGGCCACGAACTTGCAGTTATAAAATAAACTTGACGATCGTTTTTTTGTTTTTCAAGGCCATCAGGTAAAATTTCAAGACCATTTTGTTGATTTTCAAGGCTTTCCAGGCCTGGAAATGGGACTGGCCAAATTTCATGCTTTTGAAGGCTTTCCAGGCCCCGTACGAACCCTGTTTGAACTATATTTCAGTCATATCACGACAATGGGTTCGTGCATTGTGCCACCTGATGGAACTTTCTCAGTTATTCTCCCTTGAGTTGCTCCCTTTATCTCTGAGACAACCAATCAACACTGCTTCACATAGCTCAAGGAACGGGCTTTTGAATTCCCCCTGCGATATAGATTTTGAACAGTTGATTCACTGACACATGACCAGCCATATCTTCTAGCGTAAACTTTACTTTGTAGGCATTTTGACTTTGGCCTACTTTCCAATGAGGAATATTTTTGGCTGAAGTCTGTCCATTCTAATCCACCTTTAGCACATTATTGCGAGAACAAAGAAGTGCCTGTCTGTTCAGTGACCTGTGACATCAGCTGATCAGTGATTGGTCAGTATAAACTCACTTTGCCCTATCTTTTAACTCAGAAGAATATTTTGAACTGGTGATAACTGACATAATTTTATACATAATATGCACTATATTTTCCCACTATTCAAAAAAAGGATCATCAGACTGTATAATTTGGCGAATATTACATGAAAATATCATATATGCCAGCTATGACCAGTTCAAAATATTCTCCTGGCTGATGTGCCAAAATGAAATTAATCGAACCAGCAGCTGATCAGCTGAAGTCAAGGGTCACTGCACAGACAGGCTCTGCTCAAAAGCTGATTACTTATCTACTTTTGAGCTTGACAAATATCAAGAGTTAGCCCCACCATAATTTGCAGCGTGTGTAACAAACTGAACTCTACAAAACGAATACCACTACTCCGTGATATTGATAGCATATCACGCTTTGTAATTAATTTGTAGTTATCTTCATATACAACTCCTGTATATTCGTTTTATGTACCGGGGTGCAATTAGACAGGGAGATGTCATAATGTATTGGTGTTTAAGCGAACAAAGGTCACTGATACTGCATGAAGTTATAACAGGTGATCTGTGGGTGTGAACTTAATTATCTCTCCGTGGGTGTGTCGCTCATACTCAATGCCCAGTCAAATTGTCAAATGTTAAACCACACACACCTGTATTACTGTGTATGGTCACATTGACCTTTGTCCGAGTGAATGTCAATACATTATGCAGGCATGGGAATTGTTATCACTGAAAAAATCTGAAATCTACTTCAAAAAGTCTGAAATTTTCTACCCCCTACCAGGAATATGGCATTTTTGGACATTTCAGACAGAACTGACAACTTTTTATTTTTCAAAATTTTGATGAAAAAGTCTGAAATCAGCCTATTGAAGGAAACTTCCCATGCCTGATTATGACCCCACCCTTTGCAATTCAATCCTGATACAAAGTTATTTCAAGCATGATATGTTATCAATATCATGAAGTAATGATAGTCATTTTGTAGAGTTCAGTTTGTTATATACACTGCAAGGAAGAAAAGCTCCACAGTAGACAAATAATTAAAATAGATGGACTATTAAATAAATAGCATAATTTTGACTTAATGTTGCCGAGATTTCTTAAGAATAGGCTAAATTTATGCATCATCACTAGTTTAAAATATATATATCTCTCATGTTGAAGCATATGCCAAAATCATAATCTACTACCCCTATATTTATGCTATACAGCCACCCACATGTCAGTCCACAGTGAATCTTTTGCTTGATATTTATATTTAGAAAAGTCCATTCATGGTGGCAGCATTCATTCTAATAACTTCCAGCTCTTACCTCCCTCACAGAAATGAGAGAGATTAAGGCGCATAAGACTCAACATTGATAAGACGCACATAGGGCGCATTCCAAATAATTTTCCCTTATTTTTAGGCACATATGGTGTGCAGTCCTAAATAAGGCACAGTTGGGGTGCACAATTATAATACTAGCTTGACCTTGTACTGGTAAGGCACAGTTTAGGTACAACATTTACCATCTTTATACCCGTTGTCAGTGATAAATAGGACAGCAACTCGATTAACGAATCGTAAATAAGGTAGGGAGCTATGCGTCAATGCACCTGCCACTGCTATCAGGGCACAGAATCTGTCAAAGAATTAACTTGAATTATAGCATTCATCAAGATTTTAGGTCAGTCTGAATACTGGAGTGAGTGAGTGAGTGAGTAGGATTTAACGTCGTTTTCAACATTGTTTCAGTCATATCACGACGGTGCCTACATGTGCCAGAACACGAGAGTGTCCACAGTTCCTATTATTCTGGACACTGATCAGCCCAGTCAGTACAGCACCCGGTCACCCATCCAAGTATTGACCGAGCTCAAAGCTGCTTAACTTCGGTGATCTGACGAGAACCGGTGTGCCCAACGTGATGCGCCGTACCCTGAATACTGGAGAAAATGGTTATGTCCACAAGGTACAGATATGATGCAGTCATCTCTTGAAGCAAATTACTGCAAGTAAATAAGGCACATATAATAATTCATCAATGAGGTTTTCCTTCAACTGGCAGTAGCCATTTCAGCCAAGACAGCGGACAGAAGTTCATAGTACAATGCTCACTTGGCTAGCGAAGATGTGCAAGTACATGTTTATGAAAACAATAATATCGGGCACAAAATGATCCCCATCCTCAATCAATATTTATGTTATGACTGTGTGGAGTTTCCGGGCTGAGTCTGTGTTTGTGACAATGGTATATCCGCAAGATCGTAAATTTCGTGACAAAACGTTTTGTCGTGAAGGCACGTCAAACATCCCCGTGGAAGCTGATTAGTCATTTGTTCAAGGAGATCTTCCATGTCTTCTTTCCGCGTCTTGTCCGGTGACTTTCGCACAACTCGTACAGCCTCACTCTGGAAAAAGCCAAGGAATTCCATAAAGCCAGGAGTCAAACAGATTAGTTAAGCATGAAAAAAAGCAACTCTGTAGATCGGAGACACTTTGAACAACAACCGATGGGCTCCATAAGCCCATGATCTATGACCTCACAATTAATAGTGCTGTTCTTTTTTTTCAAGGTTAAAGTACTTGTGTAAACCGAAGTATAACTGAAATTTGATCACAATCTGCATTTCTTGTTGTAACAAAGCTATTTTTCTTTTATTCAGATTTTTGGCTTAAGTGATCTTGGCTTTGACCTTTTGACCTCATAATTAATATGATTTTTTTCTACAATGTCTATGCCCGATGGGTAAGGTATCAAAGTTTCATACCATACCAATCAAGAACATCAAACAGGAGATATTGCACTAACAATAAAAGATTTACAGACAAACAGACAAATGGATGGACATAGCTCAAAACCTGTAGGCTTCTTGCTTGCTTATGCTAGGAGTTTGAGGCATATGTACTTGCAATTTGATCATAATCTACATCTATGACTAGAACAACACAACCTTCCATTTTTTTCCAGACTTTCTCTCCTAGGTGACCTTGACCGTTGACCTCAAAATAAATAGGATATTTCTTTGTCACATGGAAGAGGTATACAACTTAAAACTTGAAACAACAGATTTTCCATTTCTTGCAGGTAACGATTTTCTTCCCTAAGTGAATTCAACCTTTGACCTAAAAATAATGAAAACCCGAGGGGTTCAAGTCCCCCGACGTTGAAACAATTGATTTGACTTGAACCGTAATCTTCAGTACCCAGCATGCAGAGCAATCTGAAGTGAGATCCAGTGGCAAGGTACCCACAATTACCAAATTTTTCCTAATGCGGCCAGGACGTTAGAAGATATTGTCTGAACAAATTTTAACTTGGCCCGCAGGTGGTGCCACCTATAGGCAGATTGGCATGAAAAACAATCCTAAGGGAGATCTTTAGGTGAGGTACCCACACACCAAATTTGAAAAGAATCCGTCCAGTTTTTCTAAAGTTATTGTCCGGAAACAAAATTTTAACTTTGCCCCCAGGTGGCGCCACCTGTAGGCGGGTCGGTGCGAAAAACAATCCCAAGCAAGCTCTTGAGGCGAGGTACCTACACACCAAATTTGAAAAGAATCCGTTCAGTTTTTATGAAGTTATTGTCTCGAAACAAAACTTTTAACTTTGGCCCCAAGTGGCGCCACCTAAAAGCGGATCGGTGCGAAAAACAATCCCAAGCAAGATCTTGAGGCGAGGTACCCACATACCAAATTAGGAAAAGAATCCATTCAGTTTTTCTAAAGTTATTGTCCGGAAACAAAATTTTAACTTTGCCCCCAGGTGGCGCCACCTATGGGCGGATCGGTGCAAAAAACAATCCCAAGCAAGATCTTGGGGTGGGGTACCCACAAACCAAATCTAAAGGGAATCCGTTCAGTTTTTCAGAAGTTATTGTCCGGAAACAAAGTCGGACAGACGCACGGACGGACGGATGCACGGACGAACGGACGGACCCCAATACTATAGTCCCCCTTTAGCCCTTCGGGCATCAGGGGACAAAAAAGTGTTCTTCTTTGCAATGAATACCCGAAGAGTACCAGTCCTTAAAGGTTATACCATATACCTCATTCTCAAAAACAGTAAACTGCTATAAAAGGTCAAAATATAACCTCTAACAACAATATAGCATCAAAGATAGTGCCGTGGGCCACGGCACTGTAGCTCATCTGGCTGTAACTGGCGAAAGTAGCTGTAAGAAATTTTTACTAAAGAACTGCAATAGATGAGATTCTAACTTGTGTTGTTCCCCCTGAACATTAAATGATCCATGCTTTGCAGTAATTTTCTGAGATTTCATGATAACAAAATTTCATGGGAAATTCAAGATGCGGCCATATTGGATTTTCGAAATGGACCAAATAAGGTATCTTGCACAACTTGACCACAAGGGGAACCTGTGTACCCAATTTGACAAAGATCCATGCAGTAATTTCCTGAGAATTCACGATAACAATATTTCATGGGGAAATTCAAGATGGCCGCCTGGTGGCCATATTGGATTTTCGAATCGGACCAGAAAAGGTATCTTGCACAACTAGATCCCAAGGAAAACCTGTGTATCAAATTTGAGAAAGATCAATGCAGCAGTTTCTGAGAAATCGCAATAAAGTTTCATGGGGAAATCCAAGATGGCCACCTGGTGGCCATATTGGATTTTCAAATAAAATCACAAAAGGTATCCTGCACAACTAGACCCCAAGGGGAACCTGTGTACCAAATTTGAGAAAGATCCATGCAGTACTTCCTGAGAAATCACGATAAAGTTTCATAGGGAAATCCAAGATGGCCGCCTGGTGGCCATATTGGATTTTCGAATCAGAGCAGAAAAGGTATCTTGCACAACTAGACCCTACGGGGAACCTGTGTACCAAATTTGAGAAAGATCCATGCAGTACTTCCTGAGAAATCATGATAAAGTTTCATAGGGAAATCCAAGATGGCCGCCTGGTGGTCATATTGGGTTTTTGAATCAGATCAGAAAGGGTATATTGCACAACTAGATCCCAAGGGGAACCTGTGTACCAAATTTGAGAAAGATCCATGCAGTAGTTCCTGAGAAATCACAATAACAATGTTTCATGGGGAAATCCAAGATGGCCGCCTGGTGGCCATATTGGGATCATGAATCAGACCACAAAAGGTATCTTGCACAACAAGACCCCAAGGGGAACCGGTGTACCAAATCTGAGAAAGATCCATGCAGTGGTTCCTGAGAAATCGCGATAACAATGTTTCATGGGGAAATCCAAGAAATTGGACTAAATTGCACATGTTGTGCAACTTGACCCAAAGGGGAACCAGTGTACCAAATTTGAGAAAGATCCATGAAGTAGTTACTGAAAAATAATGATGACAAGATTTCACTGGCAAATTCAAGATGGCCGCCATGGCAGCCATATTTAAAATCAGATCGACACCGCATGAACAAATTCTGGTGTACTCATTGGGAGGAACATGCATGCCAAGTTTCAGCTTAATTGGCCAAGCGGTTTCAGAGGAGAAGATGTTTACAGACAACGGACGACAGACAATCAGGCCATGACATTAGCCCATCGGGCCTTCGGCCCAGATGAGCTAAAAAGGTATGGGGTGTAGGGACCATGGTAGAACCTTTAATCTCGAGCTGGAGATTTTTCTTTGTTCAGCAGATTGTCTGGCCCAAATGACCTCAAACTTTGACCTCGAAATAAACATGGTTCTTCTTTGTTCCATGGGCATGGTATACCACTGACATATTAACAGGCATACGCACAGATTAATGTAATCATGATCACTTAACTTTGCTAGGTTATATAATAATTTTATAACTCCCATGACTGCCTACGACACATTTTCCTTTCCGGAGCAATGATGAAATATTCGTAATGGAATGCACTGCTGGCTCAAACGCAATCAACCCACTCATGGACAGAGAGTTATCTGTAGTGAAGCAAATGCTGCTACTGTCTAAAATGTTGCTCTATATATAACATGCATTTGCATATGACACACAATTCACTGAAGGTTAGAACAGTATACCAAGGCTAGTTTGGGGGCATTCAAGTATTACGTACGCAGCAAGGATGGAGAGGGGGGTCTAAAAATCAGGATTTTTTCCTATGTACGCTAGATTAACTTTTGCGAATGGGAGGGGGGCCAAAAATGCACTTTTTTGCATACGTAATACTTGAATGGCCCCTTGAAGTGTTTTACCAAGGCTAGTTTGAAGTGTTATACCAAGGCTAGTTTGAGGTGCTATACCATGGCTAATTTGAAGTGCTATACCAAGGCTAGTTTGAAGTGCTATACCAACGCTAGTTTGAAGTGCTATACCATGGCTAATTTGAAGTGCTATACCATGGCTAATTTGAAGTGCTATACCAAGGCTAGTTTGCAGTGCTATATACCAAGGCTAGTTTGAAGTGCTATACCAAGGCTAGTTTGAAGTGCTATACAAAGGCTAGTTTGAAGTGCTATACCAAGACTAGTTTGAAGTGCTATACCAAGGCTAGTTTGAAGTGCTATACCAAGGCTAGTTTGAAGTGCTATACCAAGGCTAGTTTGAAGTGCTATACCAAGGCTAGTTTGAAGTGCTATAGCAAGGCTAGTTTGAAGTGCTATACCAAGGCTAGTTTGAAGTGCTATGCACATGCAGAATAGACTTGGTGTATGAAGGTAAAAATCTGTACAGCAGTATCAACTTTTACTGTGTGAACTTACCTTGAGGTATTCAATGACTTTCATTGGTCGGCAGTGTGAGATGGTCTGTGCTCCAGTCACTGATATCATCTCTAACACTTCTCGTAACTCGGCCACACCATAACGGAGAAAATTCTGAGCCACTCCCACAAGCTGATATGTCGGTTCGCTCGATAGTTCATCTGTGAAGTTGTAAAAAACACCTAGCTGGAGATTTCAGAGATGGCGATGCCAGGCAAAGTAGAATGATATACCGTTGAATGCTTTGCATTCTCGAAAGAAGAAGAGAAAGTGACATGTGACATGTTCGATAAAATGGACATTTATGATCCATTTATATTTATGAGGAAAGGAGAGAAGAAAACAGGCCTTCAAGTGGCTCACAGTGAAAATATAGGAGGAAATTTGCAAAAATATAGGAGAAATATAGGAATTTTCTGAATAAAATATAGGAAAATATAGGAAATAAAGGAGTGTAAGACAGGTCTGTACTACATTGTATGTTCCAAACTTGGTAATTTTCTGGTGTTTAAAGTGATCGTAAACACTCAAGTAAAGTTTCCATCATATGAACGACCATTTTATTATACAGAGTAAACTGCAAATAAAGCATGGTATTCTATGGTGGTCTGTTGCAATCATATCTAGGTCCAGTGATGTCACACGGCCTCAATACATTCAAACTTTGTATGCACTTTCCAATGCTTGATTCAAGCTTAAGGTGTGTATACTTTGAGTTTCAACACAGACTCACTGTTCCAATGTGAATGTTTCATCAAAATCTGGGAGATGGTAACTCATAAGTGTCAAGTCAATTTGAATCTTGCATTTCATTTCCCCGATTTTGGTGAAACATGCACATTGGAACAGTAAGTCTGTGTTGAAACTCAAAGTATACACACCCTTAAGCTTGAATCAAGCATTGGCAAGTCATACAAAGTTTTAAATATATGTATCAAGGCAGTGTGACGTCAATGGAACTAGATATGATTGCAACAGACCACCATAGAAAACCATGTTTTGTTTGCAGTTTACTCTGTGTAATAAAATCATAAAAAATTACAATAAATATTTTCCGACACTGTTCGCAATGGTCTTTCATTTGATGGAAACTTTACTTGAGGGCTTCGGATCACTTTAATGAAATTACTTTCACTGAAAAATTCTGAAATGTATTTCCTCATGTCAGTTTGACTCATTACAGAGCATTGATGAAAGTTTTCATGAGAAAAAGTCAAAATATAGGAAATATAGGAGGTTTTGAGTAAAATATAGGAAAATATATGAATGACTCAAAAATATAGGAAAATATAGGAGGCACTTGAAGGCCTGAGAAAATCCGGTAGAACGTACCTTTGTACCACCGCACATCAAAGCCGTTCGCTGTCAGCCGCCGATCCTGGATGTGATGGTATCCACCAATTAACTCCGAGTTCTGTGTCAGCGATACCAGCGTGGACCACAAATCGTAGAATGAACCACTGCGATTGAGGAGGCTGAAGGGGGAGAGATGGATAATGTAAGGCCTGGACACAATTATGTGTAACCTTAGGTCGCATATACATGTACTTTACCCGGGTGGGTGAGTGGGTGAATAGAATTTAACGTCGCTTTCAACAATGTTTCAGTCATATCGCGATGAACCGACTCAGCACCACCCAGCCAAGTTGCATTTCTGTTCTGTTGCTTCAAAGAAGATATCTTTGAAGAACACGGAACCAGGCATCCACCATCGAACATATAAAACACCAAGGACTGCACAAGACACTTAGATTGGTGCAATAAAGACAAGTGCAATTATAGTGCTGAGCTAGACACCACATTATCAAGTTCCTATTGCAGGCCTGTAAGTGGCTCATAGTGAAAATATAGGAGAGAGAGAGAGAGAATTAGGGTTTAACGTCGCATTCAGCAATATTTCAGCTATATAGCGACGGAAAATATAGGACAAAATATAGGAGGAAATTTGCCAAAACAGGAATTTTCTTAATAAAATATAGGAAAATATAGGAAATAAAGGAGTGTAAGACAGGCCACTACTACATTGTATGTTCCAAAACTTGGTAGTTTTCTGGTGTTTAATCAAATTATTTCCACTGAATGCCGTCATAGTGGTGCAGATTGTGGAGACCTGTTCTGCCGATTGGTTCAACAAACAGAGATTTAAATGTTTTCTTATTTGCCGAATGAAGCAAGGCAAAAAAAATTCTGAAATGTATTTCCTCATGCCAATTTGCCTACTTTCAGAGAATTGCTGCATGTTTTCACGAGGTTTTGAGTAAAATATAGGAATGACTAAAAAATATAGGAAATATAGGAGGCACTTGCAGGCCTGCTATTGCTTCTCAGCAAACTGCATTAACCAACCACTCGCTGTACTTTAACATTGTCATTCCAGCATAAATCTGAAGGGTTACGTAATACACAAACTCCAATTTGTCCAGGCCTCAATGTGTACTGAGTATATACAGGTACTACAGTGAAACCTGTAGAAGACCAAAAAAAGTAAGTAGTTTGTTTCTGATTGTGCAGAGTGTATAAATCATGCTGCATGCCTTAGATGTGTTATACTCTGCAACCATTCAACAACGTATCTGGAAGACGTGTATCGTATGGATTAACACAGTCTGGCAAGTATAGGTCTGCTCAAACAACAACTTTTTCTGTCCCATCCTGGAAAAAATATCAGCTGTCAAACTTTGACAATTGACCTCTGACAAATGAACTTTGACCTTTGACCAATGAACTTTGACTTTTGACCTATGATCAATGATTTTTGACTGTTGACTTCTGACCAATGAATTTTGACAATCACTTCTGACAGTCACAAATGAACTTTGACTATTGACCTCTGACCAATGAACTTTGAATGTTGACCTCTGATCAATAAACTTTGATATTGACCTCTGACCCATGAAGTTTGATTGACTGTTTACCTCTGAACAATCTTTCGGGGTTATTTTTGCACACACCACTTCACTGTTTGATACTGGCAAGATTATGTCTGTGTTACAACTCAACGAAGCCAATAAAACTGTGCCACAGGTTAGTATATATCCATGAAGGCACGAAGCTTATGATCCATTATTTTTCCAGGGTACTTTTGTTTCAAACAAAATTTTCAACACGACAGCTAGACTCCCAACAGAACAGAAGATAATAACTGGCAATAACCAGGGTTAGGTTTACACTGGGCTGTGAAATAATTAAATGGACAGGTTGGGACAACCAGTATGAATTTGAGGTAATTTTGTTTCCCAATCAAGGACAGAGTTGGAATTTGGAATAAACTGAGGGCTTATATTTTAGTTCAGTTTAGCTGGCAATTCTCAGAGATTCTCTTCTCAGAAACAATGACGCAGATTATTTGTCATGTGAATGAGTTCCTCCAAAGATGAACGAAAATCCCAACATTCCCTCCTTCTCAAGGACACAAATGGTAACATATCAGCTAGCACCTGGTTCATTTTTACAGCTTTACAAGAACCTAGAACTTCTTAATCCATTTTCAAGAACTTCCAAGATTTTAAGGCCCTGTGGTTGACCTTCCTCAGAAAAGTAGACATACCTTTTACTTAATTCGTGTGGGACATCCAATGTTTCTGCCTTCATGATATGGTTCTCCATCAGTCTATGATACAGGACTGTCTCCTCTATACCATAGGGATTCAGGATCTCCATCTTGTTACCATGGCAACACACCCAGCAACCATGTGACTTGAGATAGCCAATCAGATGGCGTGGTGCATTGGTTTGACTTTGACTGCGAATGGAAGAATAATAGCAACCGCCATGATGAGATTCTGTACCTCTAATGAAAGGATAATAACTTTGACCATAACAATAGTTTTGGTGAGAAACTCCCAGTGAATGACTTACAAGAGGTACAGGTCTGTCAAAACTATTCCAGTAGTACCCATTTTCAAAAACAACAAATTAAGTTGGTTTATGATGACTGAAAATTTGCTATCAGTGTGGATCCCATTGATTTCAAAGAAAAGGAGCATTCAAATATTACATATGCCAAAAAGTCATGCAAGGAATAGTCTCCTTTCATTTAGCCTGTGGCAGTGTGCCACTGATAAATCAGGCAGATGTTCCAGTTTGCCATTGTCAAAAGTTTTCAAAGCTATCATCAAAATATGAAAACGAATTTGTGAAGGTTTTTTACACTTCACATGGCAAAGTTTAATAGCACTCCACAGGGAAGATCATGTGTCATGAACACAGCTTTAATATTTCACAAACTTCATCATTAATTCTATGTTTCCATCAGAAAAAGATAGCTTGTACTGGCAACGGAGCACTCGCCTATACGCAGGTACTCGGTCAGTAACTTTGTGACCGAAAACCCAAGAGTTTGTAACTCTTCATGGGTACTTGCATAGCCATTTCACCATAAACTTATCATACCTCTGTCTCAGTCCTCGGGAACACTTCTTCTTTAATTCATCCAAACTGAATGGAACAGTGGTGTTTTTTACGTAATGTGGTTTAGATGGAGGTGACAACCTTGATCGATGAGATTTCGCTGTCTGGGGAGTTTTCGGTGACATCATGTTAACCAGGCACTCTTTGATGGACAAGCCACTGTTTTTTTTACAAACCTGTGAATATTCGAACAAAAAAATAGAACATATCCAACAATTCTCACCGGGTGATTTCTCAACAGCACAAAAATAACCCTCATATCAGAATGCCCCTAATTTGAGCACACTCTATATTTTTTAGGGTGGGGTCAGACCCCAAATTAGAGAAAATGTTGAAAATTCATTAATTCAGGCAAAATAGGTAGGATTTGACTCAAATACAAGGCTTAGTTCATGAGGAATTTTTCTGAAAATATCTCTGCATCGATTTTGACTGGTTTTATATTCAAGCTTTATATTACTATTTTAAAAGATTATTATTCCCCCCCCCCCACCCTCTAATTTAACAGCATTCAATGTTGCGCATAAAGCCCATCCTATCGAAATTTTACCAGTATATTGACACCAAGTTTAAGTAAATCCTAAATTCTCCAAAGATGATTAACCTGAAGCGTTTTGGTGATTCGAATGAGTTCTCAGGCCAGTGAGATTTCATCTTAATCCAGTTGACTGTCCATACCTGAAGACTACAGTTTTTGCTGTGGCACCCAATGTCAGTTTCAGTCTGAGATCAAAGGTAGTATGGCCAGTGATCAGATTCAGACCAGTCAAAACTAAAACCTTGCAGTGGATTGGCAGAAACAGCTGGTCATCTGGGCCTGCGGATTGGTTTGATTTAGATGAACTCCTTCAAACTTTTGTATCCAGAACTCCTATTGGGTACAGTAACTCCTCTAATAATTCAATCACAGGAAGTGAAATTTCTCAACATAAAATCTGGGGATGATCAAATGAATGAGAACAGGAAGTTGGCAAAATGGTCCAAAATCATGATAATCCATTATTTCTTTGTTATTTCAATTATTTTAGAGGGTGATCAAATTTATTGAACCATCGATTGAATGTCTGAGAGAGAGAGAGAGACTGAAGGTTTAACGTCGCGATCAGCAACATTTCAGCTATATAGCTACCAATATGACCAATCAAACAAAATCCCAAGTATTCAAGTTAATAAAACATTAAAACATACACACATTAAACTCATTTTGTCTCCAAATTGAATTGATGAGGTGATTGAATTTTGATGGGGTGATTGAATTATTAGAAGGATTACCATAACGTAATGAGCCACTGCATCGATAGAGAGTGGCTAGCAAGTATGGTACAAAACAAGGCGGCAAATATTGAAACAGAATTTGTTACTTGCCTTAACCGGTGTCTGTTTTCCTTTATGAACAAGTTCTTTAGCTGCTTTCATCTGTTCCCTGTACCTTCATGTAATAAAACAATGAAACACATGAAGATGGAAGAATAGCCAATGTGTTTCCTGGGATAGGTCATTTTTGGCTGTGGCGATCTTCCAATTAATGTTGTTCAATGATACTATTACGACAAGACCTGGGCTCGCAAAATATTTTAAAATGTAGTTTCCCTTCAGGCAGGCAGTAGTAGACAATTTGGTTCCCTATAAATTAGAGTACTTGGTCAACACATATCAGGTGTTACTATAATACAATTGCTTGCATGTGCAAACTGACCAAATTTTGGACAAACTTTACAATTTCTGGTTCTCAGTACTCGTTGGCCACAAATCAGCCTTCTTTCATGTTTTTTATGACAGGCAGTAAAACTGAAAATTAATAATACATGTACAAGCACGGCCGAATGACTTGGATATTGTCAGACGGGAGTGGGGCAGGGAGGGGGTGTCCCCTCTCAAATGGGAAGCTTGTTATTATTTATCAGTATTTGCACATCTTTCGACAAATGTATAATACATGTATTTATATATTTTTTTGAAAGTAGGACAAAGTTCTAGGGTCACCATGGTAAATCGAGGGATGGTCGAGTAACCAGAATGACACATCTTTTTCTATTTGACCTTATATTCAGCTATTATTTTAGAAAAATGTTCAAGACATTGGCAAAAGGAAGTCTCCCTCAGTCCAAGTTCTTAGTTACAAGGTATTCATTTCAGTTAAAAGGTGGTCTGAATTTGATTGCTATTACTTTTAGAAATGGTTGGCATATCCATGTACCCATATTATATGTCCTTTCTTCAACGTCAGTGATGAGATGTAATTTCCCCGCCTATAATTTGGCTTCATGATAATACTTTACATAGAATGACCGGACGATACATAAGAAAATGCAGGAAAGAAGCAATCAAAGATTGCTCAATTGTATGCCAACCCCCCACCATTTCGCTATACTCCGACACTGCCCTGCCATTGTTCTGTTCTGTATTAACTGAGATCCAACCTGGTCAAATATATTTCCCAATTCACAAAGATTTCAAGAACAAAGGGCCAGAACTCTTGAAAATATACGTGAAACGCGGAGAAACTTCACGCTGCACAACTACAGAGCACTGCACCACATATCATGCAAATTTCATACTTGTCCATACAATATTAACCAAGATCCAACCCGGACAAGTCCCATTCACGGAGATTTCAGGAACAAAGGGCCGTAACTCTTGAAAATATAACCGAAACTCGGAAAAAACTCTACGCTGCACAAGTTAAATATTTACTAATATTCTTTCATTTCCTTTGTCCCAATGAACAGGGAAAATTCTTCAAAGTGGAAAGGCATGTTATGTCATAGAGATCCAATTAAATCAGGAGTTTTTCTTTGAACCCCAAACTAGCAAGTGGTGGTTTCAAGAGTGAGTGAGTGAGTAGTAGGGTTTAACGTCGTTTTCAACCTTGTTTCAGTCATATCACGACGGTGCCTACATGTGCCAGAACACGAGAGTGCTCACAGTTCCTATTACCCTGGACACTGATCAGCCCAGCCAGTACAGCACTCGGTCACCCATCCAAGTATTGACCGAGCTTAACGTTTGGTGGTTTTAAGTTTTCAAATGGGAAGTATACATTTCAAATCGAATGGCCAATCTAATTAGTAACTGATATGGTCATGCTCGGTCTTGGCCTCGAGTGTAGCAACCCAACTACAGATACAATCAGCTCTGGAAATGACAAACATGTCAAACAGCTGGACTGAAGACACAGAGTTGTCTCCCTTGGTGTGCAACCTAGGTTGTCTCAGTATTTTCTAATTATGAGCATGTAAAATGGCAAAATACAAATCGGAACTGAGAGATGGATTTTGCTCTCACAGTAGAGTTTTCTCCCTTGCTGAGCAATAATGGTTGATACTTGTTTACATCAGTAATCGGAGAGACATGGCATGGAAAATCTGGGAATTGGTAAAGTTTCTTGTAGGTCATTGTAAGACACTACTGTATCCTTCAACATGTAACCCAAATATAATAAATTTTTATCTCAATGATCAAAAATAATCCACAATCAACTTCATGTTGTCTTCACCTTTCCACATCTTTGGTACACAACTGTTCATATTTCTGCTTGTCTTCATCATTCAGTTTCTTCCATCTCTCCCCTGTTATCTTGGCTATCTGCTGAAAGCCTGCCTCAGGGTTCTCTTCAACAACTGCAAGATGATAAAAAATATGCACTGTCGTGGGCTAACAAAGTTACTAAGTACTTCATAAAGAAAATGTTTTTCTACCTAACTGTGAGAAAAAAATTTAATGAAATTTCTGAGCATAATCGAGAAATGAAGTTTTGTTATTTGAAGCAAGTTTTCATGTTCTAGATTAATTATTGCTAGCAATTTTCATAGGAAATACACCGGAACAGTATCAAAACATGCATGTTTGAGCCTGAATGGAAACCGAAACATTTTCGGAGCTGCTAAATATCAATTTCTCAATAAAGCTACATATGACAATGATAATATAAAATTTTGACCAACCAAACTTTGACAGTTGACCATAACCTACATGGGTTCCATCTATATAGGCCTGAACATTAAACCCTCAACAAAGTGTCAACCAAAATTTGCTCCAGAAATGTTTATATATTTACTTACCTTTCGGCCGAACTTCCTTGGAGAAGTGGATGAAAGCTGTCTGTGGACGTTTAATGGGCTGGCTGTTCATCAAGTCAAACATAGTTGTCTGCCCCTGATGTGAAATGAAATGGCAAATATTAGTTTCCTTCAATATACTAACAATGCCAAAATCAAATTTACATCTGCAGTAAGGAATGAAAATTTATTCATTTTTACAGTAAACAAATATTTCATATCAATTTTTTGTCAAGACATCAATGAACCATGAGAGTGAAAGATCTTCA
The DNA here is from genome assembly GCA_036873755.1 of Hanleya hanleyi. NCBI lineage: Eukaryota > Metazoa > Mollusca > Polyplacophora > Lepidopleurida > Hanleyidae > Hanleya > Hanleya hanleyi. The sequence continues at coordinate 12,103 of JAVTVY010017889.1, read as the reverse complement.
AAGTTGAGTGACAGACACTCAAAATGAAAATACCACTGCAATTTAGATAGATTGACTATTGCAGAATTTAAAAATTTTCTTGAAAACATGGATTTTTACTAGTTAGAAAACATTTTTTTTCTATCAAATTTCAACCCCCTTTTTTACCAGTTCAGAAACAACTTGAAAAAATTCTTGGATATAGTCCATACTGGGAGCTTTTTGGTACGTATCTGAATTATTCAAGGCCACACGAGTGTGATGCTTGGCTTACTAAAGAAACTTTTTTGGCTTTGGGTTCTCCAGGTGCATCATGGGTAGAAGAGTTGGACGATGGTCGCTTGCCATTTTCATTGATCATCTCTGATGTTCCTGCTGACGGAGCAGATGGTGGTAATAGCATAACTGGTCCCTGAAGTGGAAAAGGATTTATCTAAATGAAGATATCAAGATTATGGTTTGGAAGCCCCAGAATGATGGGAGATCATAGAGAAGAAGTCAGTTCGATGTAATACTGTCTTATCAGGTCAATACAAGTAAGGATCAAAGGAAGGTTTCTTCACCCCATGTGCTCTAGATTAAACGTGAATGGCAAAGATTTCTCAATATATACATGTTATACTAAATACTGTATTATTGATCTAAATTTCAATGTCCTGTTCCCATTTGTAAATGTCACCAGGCATGTTTTTTTGTCTTCTGTGCAAATGTTGTAATGCTCTCCCTTCCCCCCCCCCGCCATAAATAGTCTCATTATAGGTAATGTTTCGAAAAAATGAAGAAGAGACTGTCTATTGTTATGACTGTTATCTGTATGTTTGTCATATGTTGGTTCTGTAAGATGGTTTTTGTATGTGCATTTATCTATATATATGTGAGAATAAATAAAAATTAAAAAAAATAAATAAAAAAGGTTTCTCAATTCACTGTCTTTCATTTTCATTTCACAGTATCAGTGAGAAAAACATATGCAGGCTTTTCACTGCGGCCTTACAAAAAAGGAGGGCGAGTTTTTTAAAAGTAGGACAAAAACTGTTGTAAAAATATACACAATTGTTATGTGAACATTTAAGCAATTAACATGCAATATGGTCATTTATATCCTTGAATTTAAGCCAAGCTGACTGAAACTTCATTTGTCGTGGCATGAATTTCTTACCTGCTCCTTCTCTGTTGGCTGTCAATTACACTGTAAAAATGCTGCACTATGTTAAGAAAATTTTCTCAAATAACCTGTTTTCATATTTTTGATAGATAAAATCCCTGAAAAGTAGGACAAATTCTTGAAAAGTTAAGAAGTAGTACAAAGTCTGAAAGAGTAGGAAAAATGGGAAAAGTATGACACGTGAGAGGCCCGCATATGTGGAAAGCTAATGTCAACTTGTTTTGTGCCTGATACAAACAGTTGTGAATTGTGTTGGCCTGGCCACTCATCATACACATGAAGTCCACACGAAAGCACTACTTGCGTCATATTCCAACGGAGATAATCAACATCAATTTCTACTGTCAGATTTTCATCTAGATAACAACAGGTTTAGTGCATATTTTGAAACATGTTTTTACCCATCAAATCTTCCTTAAACAAAGTTATGTTTCACTGTATCTTAAAACAAGCAGAAGCAAACAAACCAAGAACTTTTGGGGCTGCTTTCAGAAACCTTTGCAATTCACCCTTAACTTTTGTTTACAGACACAAAATAAATAGAGAAGGCATTCAAAAGGCCTGTCATTCTGAGGCACGTGATCGCACATCTGCACTCCTGAATTTGAAACTAGGTACCTGGTTCAGCATTCAGAAGAAAGTTTACATCATTTTTTTTCACCATGCAAGTTTTTGAGTCAGTGAGTGAATATGATTTAACGTTGCTTTCAACTATATTTCAGTCATATCACGACGTTGGATCCTATTCCTTTTCACACCCGGGAACCACACGGGTGGGGTCCTATTCCTTTTCACACCCGGGAACCCCACGGGTGCCTCAGTTAGTCACCTCTTACGACAATCTGTCTGAGGAGCTGAGGCCTATTCTTACCATGACCTGCGGTGTGCACGACATCCCAGGTCAATCCCCTGAGTTTTTGATTCTATTATATGATTACCTGTATGTCACGCCAGGATGTCATAACAAACATGTTACAGATGAATACATCCTTGTTACTTACTTGAATTGCTTTCCCTTCACTGCCCAATGCTTGACCTTTGGACCACTGATCATCTGACTTAGACTCTGTATTTATATTGGATGACTGGATACTTCTTACATTAGAGGTTGCGCCTCCTGCTACATTATCTTTGGTAGATGTCCAACTCTTATCTCCCACATCATCACTGAATGTACAAAGTATATCATCCAGTTTAATATCTTCCATCAACTCATGGTAAGCTTTCTCTTTTTGGGTCATTATGACATCTGTGTTCAAAGAAGTGTCAAGTACATCGGCAGTGTTTCCCAAGTTATCTCCCTTTCCAGAGTTGTTCCCCTTGGTGTGCAGCAACTTTGCATCAGTCTCCATAACTGCAGTTTTCACGTCCGAAATGCAGCTTTGTTCGTCTTTCGGCTCCGAAACAGGGGAGACAACTAGTTCTCTCCTCGACTCTGGAATGCTGCTTTGCCCAAATCTGTGTTCATTATCAGTAGCGGTCTGTTTCACCGGAGTAAGAACCTCAAGATGGAATGATCCAAACGGATTGTTTTGTGACAAATCAGTCATGACATCTTCATTATAGAAATCACTTCGATGATCCGATTTATTTTTACCCGCTTTATTATTTTGTTCATCATCTGCATGAGCTTTTTCATAATATGTAATACTCAAGTTGTTATTTTCTATCTGATTTTCTACACTTATTTTCACATCATGCCCATTGATTTCATCACCGTCTGACTTATCTTCAAGCGCGAGTGAGCCTTGACCTAATAAAGTTGGGCCACTGTCCTCAAGATTACCTTCACCATTGTTATTTTGTTCACTTTTCTCTACGTTTTTAACTCTGTTCACTGGAACTAATGCACCATAATGGTTTTCCAGTAAATCTCTCACAAGACGCATCAGATATCCCTGAAATGAAAACAAGAAAATGTAAAAAAAATTGCACAAAAGTAAAAGCAAGAAAGGTATTATCCAAGTGAACAATTTTAATTTTGTTATTTCCATGATTATATGTACTATATATTTACAGGAATCTTCGTCAGCAGTTTGCACTCAAAACCATTTAAATCCTGGTTTATTATGTAATAATTCCAGCTGCCGATGGACCAAAGTAGTGAAAGTTAATTATGTGTAAATAATAAGACATATATAGTATATCATAACATACATACGTATGTGCTTTGAACATGTTTGATCATACAACTCACCTGATGTTGTAGCATGACTTTGGTTTTATTCGGCTCCACATTAACGTCCACGTCACACGAGGGCAGGATCACGGATAGAAAGTAGATGGGGTAACGCATCGTCTCACATAGCTGGTGGTTCATGTAATAGTGTCTAACAGCCTGCTCCAGGGAAAACCACACTGAGATTTACTCTTGAATGTGAAATACAAAGGTTCCAATTTTCCGTCATATTTTGACTAAAAATATGGCAAAAGATGAATTGCTATGATGAAAAAAAAATCAAGCCTCACAATTCAATTTAGACCGTAGTGATCCTAGATGACAATGTCAATTGCAGAGCACTGCTGCATAATCAAAGGGAAGTAATCATGTAGCTTTCTTCACCGGTAAGTGTTGGACTGATTTATCCATAACTAATTTCAACGAATTGGCAATCGATCAGTGTGAGGCATTTTTTTGTGAAAGTATTATTAAGTGTTTTATTAAATTTTAAAATCCCTTTGCATTTCACTTTTAACTGTATCATCATGCGCAAGATGAATTGCTGGGGCAGAATGCCTGAAGACGTCATTTTGGAAGAGTTGTCTCCATTTAACACCATTTATTTCCTAGCAACATCACAGACCCTCGCAGAGAATAGGGGGTGGGGTGATTTTCAAAGTGCTGTGTATGAAACATTTTAATGAAAACACAATCGATACTAAAATGGAGAGACTTGCCCAAACTTGTGAGTGTCATGAGACTATTAACATATGTGTATATATTATATATTATTTTCTGTTTTTTTTTATTTTGGAAGAGCCCTGATTTAGGGGGGGGGATTTGGTTAAATGTCAGACACAAGGTTATTTCACTCATATGGTGACAGCCCGGTTTAGAGGTGGAGGAACTCGGAGTACCTGGAGAGACCCACCGCCCATCGGCAAGTAACTGGCAAACTCTCACTTATGCACCAGTGGGGCTCGAACCAGTGCAGTGTGGGGCTAGTGATCACCAGCGAAAATGCCTTAGACCACTCGGTCACCGAGTGCGCTCCTGATTTAGGACAGTGACATACATTCATAGTACATGTATGCCATTCCTCGAACCGGATAAGTACATTTTCCAATGCTATTGTTAATTCCTTGAATAATTCAATTCCCCTATCAAAATTCAATCACCCCAAAATTCAATCGCATGTTCTAACAAATTTGATAACCCTTCGAAATCAATGAAATAATGGATTATATGCATGATTTCTGACCATTTTGTCAACTTCCTGTTCTTATGAATTTGATCAGCCCTAGGTGGTGGGACATTTCACTTCCTGTGATTGAATTATTACAGGGATTAGCATATTTCAATATCTAACAGCTTTTCTTATAATTATAATCAGGTTAGAGATAAATTCAAGGTTAGACACCTTGGCCAAAGTACATAACCTTGCAGGAAATTTCAAGAAAACAAATCTTGATGCGCAAGGTTCAGACTGATGTGCACTGATAAAATACTTTTTTCGGGCCTCAGTTACAAATATTTCCCATGTAATAGCAAAGACCCACAGATTTTCAACAGTGGAGCATTTCTAGGGTCTGTCCATTGTTAATGTATTAGTGTGGGAAAGGCTGATTGTGAAAACACTGTATACAAGGGCTTTCTTCTAATTTGAAAGCACATTCGAAAAAAGAAATCCTGTAGTTTCATTAGTTCATGAAGAATATTGGAAGGACATTCAATCAATTAGTCCCGGGGTCCTCGGTGGCTGAGTGGGCTAAGGCACATTGCTGAGAACCGCTAGCCCCAGGCACCATTGAACCAGCCTGGGTTTGAGCCCAGCTAGTACATGTGTGTTTATCACTTGCCAATGGACGGTGGTTCTTTCCAGGTACGTAATCCGGTTTCCTCCACTAACCAAACTGGCTGTCACCATATGAGTGAAATAATGCCGAGTGTAACATTAAACAAAATCCCCCCCCCCCCACTTGCCTTTCACCAATTGTATTGCCCAATTTCTGAAGGGATCCATGGAGAACAAAAGTAACAGCTATGATTCATGTGTATGTGTGTGTATATATATAAGATTACTGACCTTATCAACCTCTTTCAAAATGACCGGACGCTTATTGACAAACACAAGATTCTTGTCGCTGGAGGATCTACTGGTAAGCTCTACTTTGGACTTCACTTTGGGAATGAATGCTTCAATCGACATCTGAATGAAGACAAATTTCACTTGTAACAACTACAGTGAGATATTTAATTAGTTACTGGAATTATTTAATTAGTTAATAGCATGTCCATTAATCTGTGTCAATCTGTGGTCATACCCACTAATGTGGTCATACCCATTAATCTGTGGTCATACCCATTAATCTGTGATCATAGCCATTAATCTGTGGTCATAAACATTAATCTGTGATCATACCAAATTGATGTGGTCATGCATACCCATTAATCTGTGGTCATATCCATTAATCTGTGGTCATACACATTAATCTGTGGTCATATCCATTAATCTGTGGTCATACACATTAATCTGTGATCATACCAAATTAATGTGGTCATGCATACCCATTAATCTGTGTTCATATCCATTAATCTGTGGTCATACACATTAATCTGTGGTCATATCCATTAATCTGTGGTCATACACATTACTCTGGGGTCACATCCATTAATCTGTGGTCATACACATTAATCTGTGATCATACCAAATTAATGTGGTCATGCATACCCATTAATCTGTGGTCATATCCATTAATCTGTGGTCATAGCCATTAATCTGTGGTCATACACATTAATCTGTGGTCATACCCATTAATCTGTGGTCATACCCATTAATCTGTGGTCATATCCATTAATTTGTGGTCATAGCCATTAATCTGTGCTCATACCCATTAATCTGTGGTCATACCCATTAATCTGTGGCCATACCTATCGATTTGTGGTCATACCCATTAAATTGTGGTCATACCCATTAATCAGTCATCATACCCATTAATCTGTCATCATACCCATTAATCTGTGGTCATACCCATTAATCTGTCATCATACCCATTAATCTGTGGCCATAACCATTAATCTGTGGCCATACCCATTAATCTGTGGCCATACCCATTAATCTGTCATCATATGTATTAATCTATGGTCATACCCATTAATCTGTCATCATACCCATTAATCTGTGGTCATACCCATTAATCTGTGGCCATGCACATTAATCTGTGGTCATAGCCATTAATCGGTGGTAGTACCCATTAATCTGTAGTCATACCCATTAATCTGTGGTCATACCCATTAATCTATGGTCATACCCATTAATCTATGGTCATAACCATCAATCTGTGGCCATACCTATCGATTTGTGGGCATACCCATTAATCTGTGATCATACCCATTAATCTGTGGTCATACCCATTAATCTGTGATCATACCCATTAATCTGTGGTCATATCCATTAATCTATGGTCATACCCATTAATATATGGTCATAACCATCAATCTGTGGCCATACCTATCGATTTGTGGTCATACACATTAATCTGTCACCATACCCAATAATCAGTGGTCATACCCATTAATCTATGGTCATGCCCATTAATCAGTGGTCATACCCATGAATCTATGCAGGCCCATTAATCTGTCATCATAGCCATTAATATGTGGTCATACCTATTAATCTGTGGTCATAGCCATTAATCTGTGGTCATACCCATTAAGTGAGTGGGTAGGATTTAATGTCGTTTTCAACATTTTTTCAGTCATATCACGATGGTGCCTACATGTACCAGAACACGCATGTCCACAGTTCATACCCATGAATTTGAGGTCATACCCATTAATCTGTGGTCAAACGGTACGCAGTACTTCTAATTGTGCCTTCTATGATTCTTGTGAGTGTTTGCCGCATGAACCATGTTAAAGGATGAAACGCCTACCTTTGGGCTGTCGTGTGTCACCACCTTTTTCTCCAACTCATTAAACACAGACGTGCCCAAAATATTCAACAACACGGTCCTGTGATCCATGACAGCGAACTTCTGCCACATCAATTCTTTATTGTGGCGTAGTGATATGCGGATATCAGGCCGTATCACTCCATATGACATCACAAGATCCTCCACCTTCTTCAGCTCTTCTTTCTTTTTCTTTGAGGTGTTGTAAAACTGCTTTCTCACAGGCAGGTTCTTGAATAAATTCACAGCTACGACAGTGGTGCCTGCAAAATTAATTATTCTATGAATAATTCTGTACCTTTCCAGATAATCACTTGTTTTTTGCCTCTGACCCAAGGTATACGAATTTCCCAAAGGTATAATGAGTTTCCGAAGAGAAGTTCTAAGGTACTTTAAAGGTGAAACGCAAAGGTTTCTAAACTCTACATTTTACATTTAATATAGATTGAATGATGATAGAAATACCAGTATATCTACTTCACTTGGATTAATTTGAATGATCTTGTCTGCTAGAATCTTTTTAAAAGTTGGTACCTCTAGACCAGCTGAATTCAGATTTGCAAAACATCATCGCTTATCTTTCCTTGATTGTGACGTCACTTCAGATCAGCCGCCCGGAGACTGAACGTTATAAGTATTTACGACCGGCCGGGTGGTCTGATGTGACATCAAAAACCAGCTTCAAACAAGGGCAGATAAGCGATGCGAATTTCATTTCTGAAATCGGCCGGGCTTGAGATACCTACTTCGAAGCACTTTTCAAAAGTTACCAGGAGACAAAATACTTCAAATAAAACCAAATGAAGTAGTTAGGCCGATATTTCAATCATAAAATGGCCCATGAAGACTATAAAAAGAAAAATAAGAAAACCTTTCCATTTCACCTTTAAGGTAACGGATTTTCCTTTATGTCAACATTTGACAGTTTCAACCCAAGTCAGAAGGGATTTCCAAGGTTATACCAGTGTGTGATTTGCCATTATTTATTTCTGTGTCAGTCTGAATGATTTCCCAAGGCATAAGTTAGTGTAGGATGATGTAAGCTCCTGGAATATATAGGGCCTATTAAAAATAATTCTGTGTTTCTGGTAACGGCTTAAAAAAAATCCAGGTAGGTAGGTAGGGTTTTGGGGTTTTTTTGCTTTTTTTTTGCTTTTTTCTTTTCTTTGCCCAATCAAAATATTTCAAAGATGTACTGAATATTCATCATACTTATTCAATATACTAACCAAACTTGTGTAAATTAAATGCCTTAAATACAAAAAAAATGGCTTTGTTTTTTTTGGGATTGTGTGTGATATACAGAATGGATCGGAATGGAGTATCACAGCTCACATCAACTGAATCCAGGTTCACCAGACATTCGTCAGACAGAACTGCAGTTAGTGATACGGAATTGGAAGTCGTTGATTTAGAGAATTTATCGCAGTTTGTATTAGAGGTTCCAGTTTAAGTTTGTTGCTACTCCACCTTGAAGCCTACATATTTTCTTTTCAATCGCAAACATTTAACAGTTTTTTTTATAACTTCATGAAATCTGGATAACATCTCTAGATATTAGAATTCCTTATATCAGAGTCGACACGCTGGAATAAACATGCAGGTCTTGAATCTACACAATTGTTGATGGACAGCTGCTGAAGAATAGATATCAGACTTTATAGTTCAATCATGAACGTCGCTCGCATGGGCTTACTCCGTTCAACTCCGCCCATTAGCTAACAACGGTGCAGATTCCCCACATATTTTATGGGGGCGCTGTGGACTCGATTTTCTCGGAGTTCGTCCGGCTTTTAGCTCTGCTGTGGCTAGATAAACATCTTACAAATATTCTACGACATTAACTTCAGAAAATCTTTGCGAAATAAAGACAAATCTTACCTTAGACGACCAACATCAGTGAAATCCAAACGACGGTAGACTGCGCGCGCGAAAAACGTTCCAAATTTAGGCTCGGTTACATGTTTTCAAAAAGTGGTATCGTGCACGGAAACGGACTGAATTGAATCCGCTCAAAAGCATGCATTCCAGGAACAAGAAACCGCGATGGAAATAAAAGTAAATTCTACGAATTGAGATCACATAAAATATCACTTGCTTTGATTCCAGAATATTTCCCTCCTTAATATATGAAAATGTGTACAGTTCAGTATGTGAATAAATGTTTAAATGATATAATGTTGTTAAATCTGTCAATGCAGCGTTTGCTCATTAACGCCACTACTTTTTTTGGTGAGAGAGTGGGAAGAGAACTTATATATATATATTTCTATCTATATTTCCATCGCGGTTTCTTGTCCGCTGGAATCTAATTCTTTTGGGCAGATTCAATTCAGTCCGTTTCCGTGCACGATATCACTTTTTGAGAACCTGTAACCGCGCGTAAAATTGGAACGTTTCTTGCACGCGCAGTCTACCGTCGTTTGGATTTCACTGATGTTGGTCGTCTAAGGTAAGATTTGTCTTTATTTCGCAAAGATTTTCTGAAGTTAATGTCGTAGAATATTTGTAAGATGTTTATCTAGCCACAGCAGAGCTAAAAGCCGGACGAACTCCGAGAAAATCGAGTCCACAGCGCCCCCATAAAATATGTGGCGAATCTGCACCGTTGTTAGCTAATGGGCGGAGTTGAACGGAGTAAGCCCATGCGAGCGACGTTCATGATTGAACTAGACTTTACACTTCAGTATTTCTTCTCTATATGGACAAAGGAGTTTGAAGACAAAGCAAAACACTTTCAGATGGACATCAGACTTTATATCCATTTGTGCTATTAAACAAATAACTTCTAGCAAAATCGACGATGTTGTCAGCGTAAATAAAATTTATTTGAAGAGACTACAGTATTTTGGTAGATTTCCGGTCGAAAATGTCGAATTATGAGGAATTACAGCGGAAAATCTTAGTTTTTCAGCTGCCTTTCTCCCTGGGTTTTTCCGACGTTTCGTCTCATTGGAAAGGGAATTCCTTGTAGTTTCTGATTGAAGGCTTGATTTCGAACGATAACATCGAGAAACTGCAAGGGGTGTTTTCCCGTTTCTCTAGTAACGCTAACAACCGACCCGATATTAGTTACCTTGATTGGACAAGCATGGTAACGTGACCTACATCGAAGTGCTCATTGGCCAGAGCCCTTCAACTGAGTCGAGCTGATCTGAAGGAGACGCCATTTTTATCTCATCGCGACGAAATTACGTGGCGCAGAAACTCAACAGAAATTTGAAAATAAAGTTTGTTTAGCGGATTTCATCGAAACCCGCACTTTGAAAATATAAACTGAGCTTCTGTACTTCAACTATACCAAAGAATAATATATTTTGAAGGGGTTTTCTGTGAGTATTTTATATTTTCTGGGCGGCTTCTCGACAACGTTTTATGGAAATCTTCGTTGGAGTTTTTATATTTTTCCTTTCTATTTCTTCCTCCCGACTTCGTTATTCTGAGACACAATATCAAGTTTACATCCAGGAAATCAAGTCGGGCTTAGCTAACACTATATGTATGGTTTTTATCAAGTTTCATGCATGGTAAATTTGAAACGAGAGATGATCCTGAAGGATCTTGGCGCCCACCATTGTCCGATAATTGTAAGCTAATGACAAGAGGATCTTTTTGTCCATTGTTACTAAGACGATTGAGTTGTAATTTTGTTTACAGAATTTCAAATCTGAGCGAAAAAGATCGAAAAAGGGACACTGGAAAACACCAAGATATAATCTTTCTAAGTTTCAGAAGTTTCAAGATTTCTAGAAACTGAACTTATGTCGGTTGTTATAGTACAAGAGAAATGAGCAAAGTTAGCCTGAAAGTGAATGTACATGTACGGAGGATCCTTCGTCTTCGTTTTGTAGTATTTTAATTTTATTTATTTTTTTGCACGTGTCATCATTTGGTACTGGAAGCGAAGAAAAATCTCCTTGACACTTTGGCATATTTAAGATTTTATAACTTGGAACGAATGCTAATTCTGTTCTGTTTACTGGACTAGTTTGAGATATCTCTTTTAAGATACCATGCTCGAAAATAGTAAGATGGTACAATACTTAATACTGAAGGCATCCGGTCCGCGCAGTAATGTTGAAACTTCGAATTTGAAAGTGTCTGAATCTTGATTCGAAACATGCAGTAGTTTACAGTTGTCGAGTTGTGACATTGTGTCACAAGAGTGACGTCCCTCATGTAGCTGACCCGCCGGCAGACGAATGGGTGGGGCAGTTCACTTTCAACTGCATGGACTAAATACATTTTAATTCCGAATTATTTGAACTCCATGATATGGAAGGTGAAGATATGGATATTCTCTATAGTCAATATATAGAATATGCCCCACCGTTTGATCCACCGACTCTTGTGATGCAAGGTCAGAACTCGGGAATACCGTATTAATTGGATTTTTGAATCGGACCGATAAAGCTATCTTGCAAAACTAGGCCCCATCTGGGACCTGTGTACCAAATTTCAGAAAGATCCATGAAATATTTTCTGAGAATTCAAGATAACAGTGTTTCAAGGGGAAATTTAAGATGGCCACCTGGCAACCATATTGGATTTTCGAATCTGACCAAAAAAGGTATCTTGCACAACTGGACCACAAGGGGAATCTGTGTACCAAATTTGAGGAAGATCCATGCAGTACTTCTTGAGAAATCACGATAACAAAGTTTCATTGGGAAATCCAAGATGGGCGCCTGGTGGCCATATTGGATTTTCCAATCGGACCAGAAAAGGTATCTTGCACAACGAGGCGACAAGGGGAACCTGTGTACCAAATTTGATAAAGATCTATTGAGTAGTTCCTGAGAAATCGCAATAACAAAGTTTCATGGTGAAATCCAAGATGGCCGC
>JAVTVY010017887.1:0-76262 GCA_036873755.1 Hanleya hanleyi | reverse complement strand
CCACGTCAGTAGTATACAAAGAGTCAATCGAGGTAACAGCGCCTCACTGCGCATGCGCAGAACCTGTTTTGACGTCACAGCGACCTGTTTTTGGGGCGTGTGCGCATGCGTGTGGTGTATGGTGGATGGTGGGAGGTGGGTTTAAGATGGCGGCGTGTGGATGGTGGGAGGTGGGTTTAAGATGGCGGCGTGTGGATGGTGGGAGGTGGGTTTAAGATGGCGGCGTGTGGATGGTGGGAGGTGGGTTTAAGATGGCGGCGTGTGGATGGTGGGAGGTGGGTTTAAGATGGCGGCGTGTGGATGGTGGGAGGTGGGTTTAAGATGGCGGCGTGTGGATGGTGGGAGGTGGGTTTAAGATGGCGGCGTGTGGATGGTGGGAGGTGGGTTTAAGATGGCGGCGTGTGGATGGTGGGAGGTGGGTTTAAGATGGCGGCGTGTGGATGGTGGGAGGTGGGTTTAAGATGGCGGCGTGTGGATGGTGGGAGGTGGGTTTAAGATGGCGGCGTGTGGATGGTGGGAGGTGGGTTTAAGATGGCGGCGTGTGGATGGTGGGAGGTGGGTTTAAGATGGCGGCTTGTAGAAAAACGTATAAAAGGAGTCGATTTTTAGGGTAGGGGTGTATTCATTGCAATCTGACTTACCTGACCTGACCCGCCTGCCAGCCTAGACTGTCTGTCTGCTTGGCTATCCGCTTGTATGAGACGAAAAGCATGAGACGTGGAGAAGATTTTCCCTGGGACCCAGCAGCACCTCCGGTTGAAGTCTTGCCTGAAGACGAGCGTGTCAGGGACATTTATCAACGTCACTGGGCTACCATACGCCATTGTTTTCACCGTGACCGTCGTCTATTGGACTTGTATAACTTTCGGCTGCAGGACCTCACGTATCTGTCTACCTATGCCGAGAACATTTTCAGAGATCAGGTGACAGCGTTCAAGTTGAATATGACATTCGGGTACATTTTACGGCACAAGGAGACGGATCAGGTGCGGTATTATTATCCCAGCAATAATACCTATGTGTTTGATCAGCCGTTCACGGTGACGGATGCGATTTCTCTGGAGCCACTCATCGACCAATTGACTACGTTGGATCCATTGGAATGGGCCCGGTTGCAACGCCCCAATACCCAATGGTTTGTGGAAATGGTGACCAACGTCACATTTTTCGTCACGAAAATGAGAGATCATCCTATCGGTGCTCCTGTACTACTACCTCCGTGGTTGCTTCATCGACCCGGCCTGTATGCATTAACAGCAGGGATAAAGGGGCCCTACAAAGACCGGAAATGTCTGTTTCGGTGTTTGGCCGTGCATGTGGACGAGTGTAACCCCCGGGCTTGTGACACAGTGGCCGATGACTATTGGGAACAGTATTTACAGCAGCAAGACTTGGATAAGCGGCACTTCCGTGGAGTGCCGTTCAAGAATTTGGATGACGTGGAAACACTGTTCGACATCAATATCTTTGTATACCGATTACGATGCGAAGAGGAGGATACATTTGTGGCTGAATTGGTTCGTCGTTCAACAGAACGGTATGCTGCTACGATGAAAGTCAATGTGTTCGACGACAATGGCGTGAGTCATTTTTCGCTGATCTACAATATGAGCCAGTACGCTCAGTCTTTCAGTTGTGCCCAATGCCATCGGGTGTTTAAAAAGTCTTACAACTTACATCGCCACGAGAAAATCTGTGACAACAGTGTCAAGCGAGTATATCCGGGTGGAGTGTATCATAATACGCCTACTATTTTCCAGGAACTGGCCGATGAGGGTGTGATGATACCGGAGGCGGATCGTTATTTTCCCTACCGGGCGTGTTACGATTTTGAGGCCCTGTTGGAGCCCATGGACATGTTTTCAGCGAAAACGCAGTGGACGCAGCGCCATATTCCTCTGAGTGTCAGTATTTCCAGCAACGTACCTGGCTATGACGCTGCACCGGTGTGTTTCGTGTCCACGGGAGAATCCCATGAGTTGATCACCCGCATGATGGAGTATTTAGAGCAAGTCAGTGCGGCTAGTACAGAACTATTGGTGTCCAAGTTCCAGCACGTACTGGACCAGCTGGACGATCGGATTCCTATACCGGGTGTAGCGTTTAGTGACGATGAAGAGTCCGAGTCCGAGTCGGAGCCCGAGTCGCAGCCTCTGCAGTCGCAGGATGTGCCTTTACCGAAACCGTATGCGGAGAAATTGAAAGTGCGCTTCCTACAATATCTAGGTCAGTTACCGGTGCTAGGTTTCAATTCGGGACGCTATGATTTGAACATGGTGAAAGAATTTCTTTACCCCTACTTGGCCCAGTCGAATACCCTCAAGTCCGTGATCAAGAAGATCAATAATCATATGGCCCTCACTACCACATCACTGCATTTCCTGGATGTACGGAACTATTTAGCTCCTAATTGTAGCTATGATCAGTGGGTCAAGGCCTATAACTGTGCACAAACCAAAGGGAGGTTCCCTTACACGTATATATCATCGCTCGACCGTTTGCAGGAAACACAGTTGCCACCCCGGCACGCCTTCTTTGATGATTTGAAGCAAGTGGAATGTCCGGAAGACACGTACCGGGAACTACAGCAGGTATGGAACGATGAACATATGCAGACCTTGCGAGATTTCCTGATATGGTATAATAACCTAGATGTGGTTCCTTTCCTGGAAGCGGCCGAGAAAATGGTGCAACTCTTTCGTCGCCAAATGCACGTCGACATCTTCAAGGAGTGCTTGAGTTTACCGGGTCTAGCGCTTCGCCATCTTTTTCAAGAGTGTGCTACGTACTTCTCGCTGATACAGCAAAAAGATGCAGACATGCATGATTGTCTAAAGCAGAACATTGTGGGCGGCCCGAGTCTTATTTTTCACCGTTATCACGAGAAGGACGTCACTACTCTCCTCAGTGGAAAACCCTGTGCTAAGATCATCGGTTTCGATGCGAATGCCTTGTACCTGTGGTCGCTGGCCCAACCTATGCCCAGTGGTCATTATACACGTTGGTTGGCGGAAGATCGGCATTTTACACCGCAACGTACACCCTACAAGCATCTGGCTGATCAGTGGTTGGATTGGGAAGCCTATCGACGGGCCATTTATATACGACACCAGACCAACGCCACAGAGAAGCGTATAGGAGATCGTCGACTTTCCCGTCGATGGGTTTGCCCTGGTGGGTAGCACACCCACCGTATTCCAATTTTACGGTTGCTATTGGCACGGCCACGAATGCCATTTCAGCGCTGGACGCTTCAACGAGCGACGTGGAAAAACACCGCAAGAATTACGGGAAGAAGTGGTGGCGAACGGTGATTATGTGAAAGAGAGAGGATACCATCTGATTGAAATGTGGGAGTGTGAATTTCACACGATGTGCCAGGCCCTGCCCCATTTACGACGTTTCCTAAAAGAGCGTGAGTACCCCTTGAGTCGTCGGCGACTTCTGAGTCTGCCACAGATGTTGGACGCCATTCGTTCGGGGCAGCTCTACGGCTTTGTCGAATGTGATTTGCATGTTCCCGACACTCTCAAGCCTCTCTTCGCCCAGTGCCCTCCCATCTTTAAGAACACGCTGGTAGGTCGGGCTGATATTGGGGACACCATGAGGACCTATGCGGAGCAACACGAGTGTTTGCCTCAACCTCGACGGATGTTGATTGGTAGTATGTGGGCCGAGAAAATCTTGCTGGGCACACCCTTACTGCAGTGGTACATGAACCACGGTTTGGAAATTACCCAAATATATCAAGTGATACAGTACGTACCCGACGCTTGTTTTGCGGAGAATGCCGACATCGTGACGTCGGCCCGTCGTCAAGGTGATGAATACCCGAGTGAGGCCATCATCGGTGAATGTTGGAAGTTGACTGGCAATGGTTATTACGGAAAAACAGTTACGAACCAGGATAAGCACGTCAACGTGAACATTTGTACTACTGCCCAAGCCCGCAAAAAAGTGAATTCTCCTCTGTTTCGATCCGTGGAGGTCATCGATGACGACACCTATGAAGTCACTTCAGCCAAGAAGACTATCCGTTACAACTTACCCCTGCAGATTGGATGTATGGTATATCAGGTGGCCAAGCTGAGGATGCTGCAGTTTCTCTATGATTTTATGGGTGTGTATTTTAATCTATCAGACTGGCAACTCATGGAAATGGATACCGACTCGGCCTACATGGCCGTCTCTAATGCGGATTGGGAGTCCCTGGTGAAACCGGAGTTACGTACCCAGTATGAAGCGGAACGGGACCAGTGGCTACCTCGACGTGACCATTACCAGTACGATAAGCGTACGCCGGGGCTCTTCAAGCTGGAGTGGAGTGGGGATGCTATGATTGGTCTCTCCTCCAAGACGTATTACTGTTACGGAGGAGACGAAGACGAAAATAAGTTTAGCTGCAAAGGGGTGAGCCGGCGCGATCCCAACATCGACAAAGCCTTGTACTTGAACGTGCTGCAAAGCCAGGCCAGTGCGAGTGGTACTAACCGAGGATTTTGAGTGGTGGACCACCAGATGCGCACGTACATTCAGCAACGAGACGCCTTTACTTTCTTTTACCCGAAACGAAAAGTGTTGGCCGACGGTGTGAGCACCACTTACTTGGACTTGTGAACAATGTCGAACTATAACTGTTGATACACAAATGTAAAAGTCAGGATGGCCGAGTGGTCTAAGGCGCCGGTATTAAGTGCTGGTCGGCGAATGCTGTCGTAGGTTCGAATCCTACTCCTGACAGAACTTTTTTGTACCTTAACCCTACTATTTGTACCCTGTATTCTATTTGTACCCTGTATTCAGTAACCCTTCTTGTTGACTTAAATAAAAAAAAGGTCAAAACATTTTTTGTGTTTTTTCATCTTTTATTCAACATCAATGAACGTCAGAACAACAACGTCATAACAATAACGTGATAATAATAAACAAGTGGCCTGCGCGCGCAGTACATTTTTAAGTTAACCAGAGAAATGGAGCATGCACATTAAAACGAGAGGCCGTCCAGTCATAGACGAGGACATCACGGTCTTCGGCTTGACAATAATCATCAAACATGTGTACGATAGTGGGCATAGAATGTCCTCTACTCCGGTGAGTGAGATAAAACACACAGTACTGTCCGCACACACTACTCAAGGGTCCTTGTAATCTTTGAGTATTCCAACGCCACTCTGTAGTAGAGACGTCCATGAATTTCACCAAATCGTCATGTAGGGGTGCAAGTCCGTAGGAATCAAAGTATTCGCCTTGGCCTAGGGTGTCCACGTACACAGCTATCCAATGTTCACCGGGTCGACTCCTCGTGTCTGTATTCAGGATGTAGGCTGCTGGGGTGGTGGAGTGGGTGGGAAACACATTGCGTGGAAACACACCTCGAAAGGGGATCTTCGGATCTCGCTGGAGTATGCTCATCAGCTGCTCTGTATCCATGATGACTCTAGCTGGCGTAGTCACACAGCACGTTTCTTTGCTGATCCACGCTGATGACGTTATCAAACTCGGCGTAGCAAATCACGTTAATGGTATGGGCTAGAGCGGTGGCGAAACGCAGTTCCAACCGTCGGTTTCCTTTCTTCAGCAAAGCCAGTTGATGATCGTGTTCCAAGGTGGGGGTGAGGTCAAAGGCGAACAATGTGTACCCATGGCTAAAGTCTTGTCGACTGATGGTATTGCCTTCGTCCTGGTTGTTTTGTCCTGTGGCTGTAAACAGGTTCAGGTAGGTCCGCACATAGTTGAAGTTACCAAAGTCCGGTTGTAATGGACGGGCTGGAATTTGATGGCCGGCCACGTGCAGTGCCACAAAGTTGATGTTGAAATGTTGAAAGTTGAACGGATTCTCAGCCCAATTTCCATTGAAAGCGGTGTTGGTCACACACGCCAGGGTAAGACGTTTAGGGAGATCCCCTAGAAATAAATTTTCACGGTTGGCCATCATCGTACCTGCTGGCACAGAGAACACCTTGGTCTGTACGCGTCGGATGGGGTACTGGGCTGGTTTTTTCGATAAGGCTTCCATGTGACTCAGCAACACGCCCTGTTGCAAATCTACCGTACGGACAAACAGGGCTGCATCTTCAATGACGATGTTGAAATTGACACCTCCGACTCCACCGCCCATTAAGGCGAACGCGGGTAAGGAACGGATCAACTTGATCTTGATGGATACACCGTTCATCATGTAGCGGTCTTGCAGGAACAGATCGGCGTGCAGTCGTCCCATCATATCGATGGACTTGCTTTGGGCTGCCATTCTTTTGCGTGTGATGAACCCAGTATTGGCACCGAGGATGGTGTCCATGGTCCCGGGTATATCCTTGTAGTACAGCTCAGCTTGTAAGTGTGTTTTTTTGGCATCTTCACCGTACGACAACAGTGTCTCCATGTAGGCTCGGTACGGGTACGTATTGGTGGACGTACTGATGAGTTTATCGTTCAGACCTATATCCACCTGTTGGAACAAGGAGTGCAGCCAAAGATTCACCGGGCCTACTACCGCATCGTCCGCTATGGGCGTCCCGTCGTTGTCCATTATTTTGGCTTTCACGTACAAGTAGGTGTGGGCTAAATCCAGGTAGGCCGTATCTTTGTTTTCAATGGTAAATTCCACGGGGCCCACCCCCGTCAGGCTAGCCAGGGGTCGATGTTCTACCCAACGTCCTTCGGCTACACTGGTTTGGGTGGGTGGAATAGTCCACAAATCCAATTCACTGTTGGTAGACGGACACGACTCGGAGTGAATGAATGCCATTATGCGAAGATGTCTCTCCTACTACTCCTTTTCTTCTTCTTGTTCGTCCTGGTCTTAGTCCTCCTCCTCTGGGGTGTGCGTCGTCGGTGTGTTGGACGTCGAATGACTCTTCGCTGTGTCGGAGTTTGTCTTTTAAGAGCTTTGGCGATCAAGACGCCGCCCGCTTCTTTAGCCCGTCGTTTGAAGGCTTGTCGGGGTGCTGTGCCTCCCATCACATCACCGGCCACGCGCAATCCACTGCGTACCGCTTGTTTCCCTACCGCTTTGACACCCCGTGTCACCAAGGGTAAAAACGTTTTCACAATGCTGCCCAGTATGTTCCCCAATCCGTGACCTCGTTGCATGCGTGCACCGCTAAACATGGGCAAGCCTCCGCCCGTTTGTTTCTTGTAGTAGTCGACATAGCTGGGCGTATGGCACTGGTAAGGCACGTACATTATACGAAGTGAGGAGAGCGGACTTGTCGGAAATGAAGTGTCAGCACCACTTTTCCTCGTTCGAATGCGATCGGGCGTCCCGTGTCATCTCTTATATCCACCGTGATCGTGTTGATATCGGTATGTCGTACGGGCAGGTACATTATATGGTTGAAACTCTGGTTGACTTGATCGCCATACGTCTTGCTAATGGGCACCACCCGTAACAGAGGTGTGTTCACATCACCCACAATATGGCTGTCCACTGCGTCCGAGTAGACGTACAGTGCGTACATACCTACTTTCATATCCATCAACATGGTACCGTTGTCAATGGTGGGACCCGTGTAGACGCGCTCAGGCAGCCGTAACATTTGCTGTAGTGTAGGACTGAGTTTCACAGCCACGTTAGGGCTCAGCATGATAGAGCTCTTGTCGTTGTGTACGTTGACATCGAAGAACACGTTTTTCTTGAAGCGAAAGGCTATCAGGCGTGTTGCACTATCCGTGCTCTCCTTTAGAGCCTTGTACTCCAACAAGGCCATCAGACCCTGACTGAACTTCTGGGGCGTATCGTATTGGCCTTCGGGGAGAGTCAGTCTGTAGATTTTACCTTGGTAGGTCACTTCGTACCATACTTCTTGGTCTTTTACGTTGTACCATGAGTAAGGGTATTGAATATCCACCAGTCCACATTCCCATCGTCCAGGTAAATGTAACGGTTGGGGTAATTGAGTGACATACTTGGTCAAGGTGTTGTCAGGAAACACTTCGAGTGAGCTATTACTGGGCAACGTCAGGTAAAACATGACGACTGAGTTGTTCTGGCTTCTGCACCGGGTTTTTATAGGAGTTATTAGTAGGGTGCCCTTAGTAGGGTTCCCAGGCCTTGGGCGCCTTACCTGGGCGTTGTGATCGTCGCGGTGACTTAGATCGGGTAGGTCCCCGTCGTCGTTGTTGTGGTGTTTTGGGCGGTGACATGGGGGCCCAAGAAGAGGAGGGTGGTGGTGGTGGTGGTGGTTGGTGTCGGTTCGATTGCTGCATAAAGGCCCAACGGTTAGGATTCCCTACCAATTCTTGAGGGGTGTGTATGTCTTTTAATCCCTGAGCAAAGACTTCCCAGCCCGGTGGATTAGAGTGTTTGCGAGAACGTACCATATCGTTGATCAAATCGGTCATATGAGACCCCGGCACCACTTTGTTTCGAATCAGCAGTTTTCCTTCAGCGTTCCAACTCATATCGGCATTCTGTTTCACCCGGTCCAACAATAAACGTGCCTTGGTCTTGAAGGCTTTAGGCACACTGGTCAACACTTCCTCTTCCAGCTCAGGTGAAGGTGGTGACGGGGCTGTCAGTGTGGGCGTTGTGGTGGTAGGTAGTGGTGGTGGTGTACTACTACTACTCCCTCTATATTGATCCATAAACGTCTGGTACCGGTTCAGCGTATGATGGTAGAGTTGAATTTTCTCGTGATCGGGTAGTCGACGTTGCAGTATACTATTCATCTCTTCATCCAGAGACTGCAGTTGTTGCACTGTGGCAGGCACGGGATAGGGTGATTGCAAACTCTGTAACAGTCGAGGTTCGACCAGCATCATTTTTTTCGTATGTTCCATGATGACGTTAGCGTCCCAAGATGGAGCCTAGTAACGGTCCCAGTACAGTAGCGGCTAAGGGAGCGAGGAGTGCGCCGAGAAATCCACCTCACTGTAACACCTGTTTCTTTTTCTTGACACTGCCCGTCTTCTTCACCAACGTTCGGAGATCCGCCTTGTTCCGTTGCAATTTCCCTTTCTGCAGAGGACTGAGTGGAACATTGCCTTTTAACACATTATGGGCCACTTCACACAAACACCGTACCAAGTCGGGATCCGCCCCGCGCACCAGGGCCCGGCCCACCTCCGGTGGCGCGCTGCGTAATACGCGCAGAGCCGGCGCGTGCTTGCGTATCCGTGCAGACATGATGATGAATGACGGCTAGAGTGCGTTGTCTTCTTCTTTTATCTTTTATCTTTTATTCTTTTATCTTTTATTTGGGTGTGTACACCGTCTGCACCTCGCCGGGAAAAATGAGGGTACGCAATCGAAGGGTAGAGGGCGTGTCTTGTTTCAAGTCAATGAGTAGATACCCGTGAGCGGGTTGGGTAGCATCTTCAAAGGCTTCTCGTACAAAGGCCGTGTTTTTAGGGTACATCTGTTGGGCCAGGTGCGTAATTTGTGAAGCGTCTCTGGGGTTTTTGAATAACACCACATACTGAGCATTCAAACTAATGTTCCTGTGCTCTTTGTTCTTACTGAAGAGATTCTGCACGATGTAGATGATGCTCAACCGACGATGATGGCTTCCTTTGGTAAAGAGACGGGTGATTCGACTGTCCGTTTCCGTCATGAGATCGTCCACCACCACCAAGGTGTCTTGGGGTGTATCCTCAGGGGGTAAGCCTTCCACTAAGGTGAGTCCCGGGACACGGCCAGTTCCTCGTACGCGGGTTGCCAAGCTCCATAACACCACAGGATGCGAGCTAGAGGCGGTGAAATGAGGGCTGACCCGTGTTGGATCAGACGTTGAACGAAGTGTGTTTTTCCCGACCCTGTCGGTCCAGCGATGAGACACGTGAAAGGATGCTGCCACCGAGGATCCATAGTTTTTTTAGTTTTTTTATTTGGTGATTTGCGCTCGGCGTTTAGAAGCCCACCACCGTTGTCGTGGATCCCACCGGGGATCGTAGTCGAATGGATACCGTTGTCGTGGTAAACGTTGTGATTCACGGGGATCCACTGCAAATATTTTTAGCGGCGTAGGAGTCGTGGTGTTGGTAGGTGTACTAGGTGTTGGTGATGGTGATGATGGGGTGGAAGGATCGTCGCTTCTCAGGGATGACGGAGGATCACGTGGAGTAGTCGTAGTACGGGGCGTGGTGGTCGTCGTGGGTGGCTGAATGTAGCGGGTAAAGGGTAACGTGGTGATGGATGGAGTAGACGGTGTGGACGGCGTGGTAGACGTGGGTGTCTGGGTTGAGACGTGGCGGACCCTTGACGTCTTGGATGGCGTAGGCAGCGTCGTCGTAGTGGTCGAAGTGGTGGTGGCGGTCGAAGTGGTGGATGACTGAGATGTGGAACGCAGGGTGTTCAAACAGGATATCACGGTCGTCAAATCGTAGAACACGCCTGTAAATAACGTACCCAGAAGCACTAATACACACACTACAGTACCCACTTGTGCTTTTCGAGTTCGTAACAGTAAGGGTAGATGTGTACTATCCATGGTACAATCCTACACTGAAGGCTGGTGGTGATAGGGGTTAGAATTTATAGGCGTTTCATGTCACGGCCTGACACCCAGGAATTAAACGAACGAGGCCACCCTTGCCATTTGACGAAATGATAGGGAATGCCACGTCGACGTTCCGTTTTCAAAATCTTTTCCACCGTGTAGTAGTCTTTCGGTGTTTTCACTATGGGTTGTAATTCTGCCTCGTAAAACGTGCCTTGCAGTCTCTCTCCTTGTAGATCTTCCAGTTGATAGACGTGTGGCTGTCGAGGTTTATGGCGAACGATGACAAAGTGCTCGTCACTCCAGTTGGGCAAGTAACTTTTCTCAAATTGGCCTTTCACTTTACTGATCCGTACCACATCTCCACGTTTGTAACGGGGTGCCGTGAGTGGTTGTGATGGACTGGATGAGTACAGCGTAGCACGCACTTGATGTTCGTTGCGTTCTGTCACATCACGGGGAGCTCGCTGGATACTGCGATGATAGGCGCGATTGTACCCTTGCACCAGTTGAGGTAGTACATCGATGTACCGTCGGGTGTTTTGGGCGGTAAAATACTTGTACATTCGTCCTTTGAAGGTGCGATTGAAGCGTTCCACCACAGAAGCTTTGGTCTCGTTGTACGTATGAAAGAAAAATACCTTCTGTTTCTTAAGAAAGGCTTGAAAGGGTCGGTTGAGAAATTCTGTGCCTTCATCCGTTTGCAAATAAAGAGGTTTGCGCCCCGTCTTGAAAATCTGCTGGAACGCTCCTATTAGATTCTCTCCTGTTTTGGTGCGAATGGGTAGTACCCAGGCATACTTGGATAAAATATCGATACAGGTCAATATGTACCGATGTCCATCATTGTGAGGTGCAAATCGACTCATGTCCACTAAATCCGCCTGCCATTGCGCGTCTATACCTCCTACGATCACTCGGTTACGGCGAAAATGTCGTCGGGCTGCTCGATGTAAACTATAAGTGTCTTGGGTTTTTAACCAGTCTCGAACTTCAGTTCGACTGATGCCTTGAGAATGGGCAGCTCGAGCGAGCGCTCCCACAGCGCTATACGCGGCTGGACTGGTAGGGCTGTAATACAAATCGGTTAACACCTCGTTCACTGTAGATGCTGACTCCTTTTTCCCCTTTCGGGACCGCTTCATTACGGGCTTCTTACCCCTCATTGAGGCGCCTCTGGGTCCCCGTGATGTGTGTTCGCTTCATCAGGTGACACTGTCACTCTAGCCTCTGTGCATTCTATAGATATAGTACTTTCGTCTTCCCCGGCTGTATCATCGGATTCATGTTTTTTTTCATGGGGTTCAGCCAGCGCGTCTTCTATAGCACGAGCCCACGCCAACTGGTCTGGTGATCGTTCGTCCGGTGTAAACAGCTGGTCCACAATAGGCACTACTTTCTCCAAGGCTGACCACAGAGAGGGGGTTAGGAGGAAACTTCGCGCAGGATCTTGGTAGCGGCCCAGGCGTGGGAAGAGGGCGGTACGGTATACGTAGATGGCATTGTCCATGTGGATGAGGTGTCCGTCCAACTCACCGCTCAACACCCGTTTAAATTTAGTCCAGCCATCACGCTGTAGCGTCACCGTATTCGATAGAGTCTCAGCGCGCGCCCAGCAAATTGCTCCACAGTCTTCCACCAGGGTGACTTTATCTTCATAGACGTATAACCCCACCTGGTAGGGTGTAAGAGGCAGGATGGCTCGTAGTGACATGCTTGCTGTAAATGTCGAACGGTGAATGACACACACTCTGTCTCATCCCTGGTATTTATAGTGTCAGGTACTATTCTGTGAGAGGCGGCTCCTGTGGAGAGAGTACTTCATCGACCATGGAGACTACTTGTTGCAAAGCCGTCCATAGATCGGGGTCCAGAGTAAAACCCCCTCGCTTGAGACAGAGAAGTCGAGCAAAATAGGGACCGCGGAAAATGTAGACATCGTCACACAGGTGAATGCTATCTCCGTCGAGATCACCGCATAACACACGTTTCAAGGTAATCCAGCCTTCCGGGGATAAAGAGACACGCGCGGGTTCAGACGTACACCAACATCGGCTATCGCCATCGATCAGCTCCACGCGTTGGGGATATAACAATAGGGTACAGTCCGGTGTAAGAGTACGGGTAGCTAGAGAGCACGCCTGGGGAAAGAGTACGTCGTGGACATCGGTAATAATAGCTTTCAGCGCCTGCCATAATGCCGGCCGAAGTAGGATAGCGGCACCCCCACACTGTTCTAACCGCGGGAAAAAAGAATCATCTCTACCACTTCGCAGGTACACACCGATTCCCACATGCATAAAATCGACTTCGTGCTCTTTTCCCTGTAACAACCGTGTTAATAGAGTCCAGCCTGCTAGTCTTAAAGATAACTTCACTTCTCGAGGGTGTTCTTCGATCAGCTGCAATTCATGATCATAGACGATGAGAATCACATCAGACGTCAGTTGGAAGAAAGCGAGCTCCTTTCCGTGCGCTGCCATAATGGTGAATGATAAAATACCGGCCAGGCAAAATGTATATATATACCGATTCTTGCTAATGTGAGTAAAAAAATATTTCTTCGTAATAAAAAAATTCGTACCTTGTTCTAGAAAATAATTAAATTGACAATGCAATTTTTGTAGGCGGACCAAGAGTGCATAAATTGATATTCTTGAGTAATAACATGATAAAATAAAATAATATCATTGCTGGGATATAATATCAAGTCATCATAATTACCAGAACAATCAATAGTGCTCTGAGATATCAAAACCATATACTTGGAAAGCCATACTATATAATGTAATAGATCCTATACCGTACGTCAGGTACTTTTTGATGCTAAACTCTGTGAATGGCCCCTTTTGACACAGCTTATAAATTTAAGGAAACGTTAATTCAATGAAACAATTAATGAAATATGTAGCCAACATCCTTTTCATGATTCTACCTCAATAAAACAATGTAATTCATACGACAAACACATTTAATAAAATTACGAAATAGCATTAATTGGAACAAGTCTGATTTCTGTCAAACAGAGTTGCGCCCCTTTAATCACGCACCAAAATTGAATCGGAACTGTGCACGATGGTTTTCTTGCAGTGAAACGAAGGCTATGTTTTTAATAGTTTTCTATAATTCTCTTTCGATAAACCCGCTGGAATTTTCAGGGACATTATAAGGCTGTAAGCCATAGTGTTGACGTATTTTTAGCCAGGAAAATCAATTTATTTTCCATACTACCGTACTTTAACATTAGGCGTGTAAAAAATCGCTAAAATTAATAAAATAACGGCGTAGTCGAGCGCTATGGTGCTAAATTTTTTTAAATACTACACTATGAATTGCCTGAGTTCAATTGGAAATAAAATTTATACGGGCACTGACATTTATTGTAAAATCACAGCCGTTTATAATTAGGAAAGAAACACACACACAGATTTTCTCAGCGTAACTCCAGAAAACACAGCTTACGCGATTTCACCGACGTCCGCGCTTTTATGACGACCGCTAGATGGTGTTAATTTCGCGGGGGTCCGCGCTTTTATGACGACCGTTAGATGGTGTTAATTTCGCGGGGGTCCGCGCTTTTATGACGACCGCTAGATGGTGTGATGCATAGCGCACCAAAATGATTGGGAACTCTGCACGTTGTTTTTCTTGCAGTGAAACGAAGGCTATGTTTTTAATAATTTTCTAGAGTTCTCTTTCGATAAACCCGCTGGAATTTTCACCGAGCTATTATAAGGCTGTAAGCCATAGTGTTGACGTATTTTTAGCCAGGAAAACCAATTTATTTGCATTGTACCGGATTTTCCATACTACCGTACTCTAACGTTAGGCGTGTAAAAATCGCTAAATTCATTAAAATAACGACATAGTCTAGCGCTAGGCTACTAAATTTTTTAAATACTACACCATGAATTGCCTGAGTTCAATTGGAAATAAAATTTATACGTGCACTTGCATTTATTGTAAAATCACAACCGTTTATAATTGAGAAAGAAACACACACAGATTTTCTCAGCGTAACAGCAGAAAACACAGCTTTGGCTATTTCGCCGACGTCGGCGCTTTTGTTATATATATATAGCGCCCCGCTTGAAGCGGGCTATTCAAAAACCTTTCACTGTCGTTGAGAACAAGAGAAGAAGAAAAATGATATCAACTACCCAGGCCACGGGGCGAGGAGGAATACCAATATCAAGAAGGAAGAAGAGGGCGATGAAGAGAGAGATCAAAGAATTCTGGTTGAAGGAATTTACGGGGTGGTGTGCCATGTTGAGGGGAGAATATGAAGGCGTAGGAACGGCCGAAAATGTACGGGCATTATTGAATGGAGCAAGAACAATCAGCGAAGAAGGGTGGTTTCTCCTATTGAAAAACACCTTGGAGGAGGAGATGCGCCCTGCCCTTCCTAGGTTGCTGCCCGCCCGTCCACTACCACCACAAGAGCCACCAGTACAGCCTATTGTGGATGATTTAGCGCCCTTTCCCCTGCAAGACCTGCCGTGCGTTTTTGAATCACCACCACCACCACCAACAATACCGCCGGCCAATTTCATGGAGGGTCTTCCCATCTTCCCCGACCTAGATGAGGATGTTGTACATCTGTACACCCTGACGCCATACCGCTACTTCTCCGTGAGCGAGATGAGTACGGGGGAGTAGACAAGAAAACTCCCCTGCTGAAGAAAACAGCATATCAAATTGATTCCTAACCGCCCTTATCAGGGCGAACCAACCGCCCTTATCAGGGCGAACCAATGCTTCGAAAGAGAACTTCTAACTTGGGCACAAATTTCAAAAGCATAGATCCCACATTACCCCTCTTTTTTTATTCTATTAGCAAACTGCACCACCAAAAAAAACAACCCCTGTCCTATATTAACAGTCCTTGTGAGGACTAATCTCTCTCTTATAAACACAGGTTTAATTTTTTCTTTTTTCTCTCTCCCAGTAATTAATTAATTAATATTAAATTTATTTTTGAACCCGGGAATGTTACTAATTAATATTATAGCCCGAATAATAACAGCCCGAATGATAACGGGCTGAAATTTTATTTGAACCAGCACAGGGATATATATATGTGTGTGGGAATCTGGTGTTAATTGTTTGTGCTTTGATAGAAGTTTCCCTTTCGGAAAAATCAGGTGATTCTTAAAAGAACCTTTGGATATGTAAGCGATTACATGGTTGAGAGGGCCTGTTGACGTTGTCTTCTCTCAGTACACACGGGACATGTCAGGGGAATTAATTCACACACTACGGGTTTATTAGCCTCCGAACAAGCTGGTATTTGGGCATGTCGATCAATACAATCAACACACAAAGCTTGGTGACCGCAGGGGTGAATAGCATATTTAGCGAATTGGTTACTGCATTCCACGCAGTGTAAATAGGAGACTATTTGGCGTTCTGTGTTGAATCCCAGTGTTGTTGTTGTTACTGCAGAAACGTGGTGCATCACGTCTTGGTTTTCTTTTTGGCTTATTTTCCTGGTATTCTCTCTTATTCTCTTCTTTCTTGCATCCTTCCTGTTTTTTCTCTCCTGTTGTCTATTTCTATTGATTCTGACATCTTTCCTATTTTTTCTGGCGTCTGTCCTCTTTCTTCTTAAGTCTTTCCTCTCTTTTTTTCTTGAGTCTTTTTCTTTTTTTTGGAGTACTGCGGTCTTCTCCTCCTCATCCTGTCCTTCTTCTGTATCGGTTCCATCTGTATCGGTTCCATCTGTATCGGATCCATCGGTTCCATCTGTATGGGTTCCATCTGTATGGGTTCCGGTTTGTTTTTCTTCTTTTTCTTTAGCTTGGGGGCTTTGTTGTTGTGGTTTCAACATAGTTTCCAACATGCAGTCTATCTCGTCAAAACGTTGGTATTCATCCGGTGTGGCTGCTAGGAAGAAGTTACTAAGCTGCGATGTGGCTGGGGGGTCACTAAGATGAGGTGTGGCTGGTGGGGGATAGTACCGGGCTGGTTGAGGTGGAAATAAGTCTTTCATTATAGCATCCAACCATGGTTCGTCATGTACGATATTAATGATGTTCCCCAGCAGTTGTACTTCATTATCATGATTTGGGATGATGTCTGGTATATCAATATCCATGATTTCAGCGAGGGGTGACTCCATCACTGGGCACTCAGGCTAATTGTGAATGACTGAAAAAAATTACTGCGCGCTATTTTATAGTGTAAGGCGCGGACCGTAGCGACAACACTCTAGCTGTGTCGTCTGCTACAGTTACACTCAACAAAAATATGTTTGTGTTTCTTTTACAATTATAAACGGTTGTGATTTTACAATAAATGCAAGTGCACGTATAAATTTTATTTCCAGTTGAACTCAGGCAACTGATGATGTAGTATTTAAAAAATTTAGTAGCCTAGCGCTAGACTATGTCGTTATTTTTAATGAATTTATCGATTTTTTACACGCCTAACGTTAGAGAAAACCCGGTACAATGGAAATAAATTGGTTTTCCTGGCTAAAAATACGTGAACACTATGGCTTACAGCCTATAATATTTTCATGAAAAAATATTTTATCGAAATATTTTATCGAAAGAAAACTAGGAAATTTTTATACTTGGGCAATGGTAACACAGCACTATACAGTGTACGGGCAAAAAACCATAATCTTGCACTCACTGACACCAGCCGCCATCTTAAACCCACCTCCCACCATCCACATGCCGCCATTTTAAACCCACCTCCCACCATCCACATGCCGCCATCTTAAACCCACCTCCCACCATCCACAGCCGTCTAGACTATAAATAAGGCGTAGTATGTTGACATTTATTCACAAAATACAATCATGGGTACAAGAAGACGACCAATGTTCACCCACCACCCTCCTAGAGATCATAGAGAGATGGTTACCAGAGAGGTGGTTACCAGTGAAGATGATGGTGGAATATCCATAATTACAAGCTTGCAGCAGGTTATTACAGACGAAACCAACATACGAAGAAGTCAAGAAGAACTGGAACAGCTACGCAGTGATGTAATGCAAGAAGATGCGAGAAGACGAAGTCAACAACAAGACCAAGATATCAGCAGGATGGTGGCCATAGAAGAGGAAGAAGATACCGATATAACTGACGGGGAAGAAGAAATTACATGGTTAAATAGTAATATACCTGCAACAACTACAACGGCTATAACCACGTCGGTTTCCGAAACTCCCAGTATAACGACTTCAGCTTCCGAAACAACACCACAACAACCATGCTCTTGGGCCGAGGTAACACGCCTCAACGAACGGATTAACGGCATGCGGGAAGACATGGATGTAATGGATGCTGAGATTTCAAGACAGAACAAAGAACGACATAAAGAAGAAAAAAAATCAAGATGTAGCGTGTGTACAGATGAAGATAGCCAGTACGCTGTATTACCGTGTGGCCATTTATGCATCTGTAAAGATTGTTGGGTCACGCTGACGTGTGTAGGAGACATGTGCCACTGCGTTGAAGCAGACGAACAACATTTAAAAATCAAGTGTCCAATCTGCAGGAAGCATGT
Organism: Hanleya hanleyi; assembly: GCA_036873755.1. NCBI lineage: Eukaryota > Metazoa > Mollusca > Polyplacophora > Lepidopleurida > Hanleyidae > Hanleya > Hanleya hanleyi. The sequence continues at coordinate 58,305 of JAVTVY010017887.1, read as the reverse complement.
GGGTGGAATAAAAAGAATCTACCGTGCATAAAACAAGTGTCGTAACACTTTCAAAGGCCCTTTTCAGGGCCACCCCATCTTTCCGGAAGAGGAAACTTCTATCAAAAAGCACAAAAAATTAACACCAACTCCCATCATCCTACTCCCCAAAGAAAAAAAAATTTAAATTTTTTTTACAATTTTTTTGAAATTATTGAAAAAAAAAAGGGGAAATTGGAGGGGGGGAGACAAGGGGGGAGGGAAGGTTGGTGGAATAGCCAAAACAAATTTTAATTTTTTTTTACAATTTTTTTGAAATTATTGAAAAAAAAAGGGGAAATTGGAGGGGGGGAGACAAGGGGGGAGGGAAGGTTGGTGGAATAGCCCAAAAAAATCTTTTTAAAATTTTAAAAAAAAGGAAAAAAAGATTCATGGAGCCAAAAAAAATCTTTTTAATTTTCTATTTTTTTTTTTACTATTAAAAATTGAAATTATTGAAAAAAAGGGGAAATTGGAGGGGGGGACAAGGGGGAGGGAAGGTTGGTGGAATAGCCAATCTAGGGAAGCCCCTAATGGACCAATGGGGTCGAGTGAGGTATCGATGTGAAGCTTATGTGAAGGGGCATCTGATGGACTGGGTGTGGGGTTAAATTAGGGTCATTCTGCGCATGCGCGGTGGCCGAAGGGTATGAAAATAGACGTTTTGGCATCTAGGGAAGCCCCTAATGGACCAATGGGGTCGAGTGAGGTATCGATGTGAAGCATTCGTGAAGGGGCATCTGATGGGCTGGGTGTGGGGTTAAATTAGGGTCATTCTGCGCATGCGCGGTGGCCGAAGGGTCCAATGAACACTAACAAGCATTTTTTTAATTTTCTACTATTTTTATTAACACAAATAGAATGAACGTGTTCACAAGGGTATTGAATTCAATTAACAGTAAAAAAACTCTGAATTTTTAATACAATTATACGCTATCAAGCCACTTCAATGAATGTGAAGGAATACGGTAAATGTTTTTCAACACTTGTTCAATAGTTCGCCAACAAGACTTGTTTGAATTCATCATCGTCTTTCCGTCCCTGGTGCACGTAGATGTACGTAATAATCTCTTCACGTGGAATTTTGGGAGGGCAGGCCGCTTCCACTGCCAGGGCAATTTGCGTCTCGGTCACGGTCTGTAGTGCCTCAGTGATGATGGCGTATGAGGGTACACTAGTGTCCACACACGTATGCTTGTCTATCGGACTGTTATTTTCACAGCCTGCGCATTCTTGGATACGCAAGTGTGGAATGCGAGGTCTGATGAGATGCAGGACTGTGTCGATGTACTTCTGATAAATATAGTGAGACACCTGGTAGGCCAGAGCTTGACGAATTGTACTTGCGAGACTCTGCAACTTCCGCCACGCCGTTAATTTCAAGGTGACACCCTGAGGACAAGCAACAAGCTCTTGCGTATCTAACCGCATTTTCCATTTACGAATATGCACCAGGAGCTGGTCGTTGAAATAAGCACAGCTCACAAAGATGTCGTCACCCACATGAAATTTCGCTTCGTCACTCCCCTGATCGCGAATAACAGCATCGATGGCGTAATCAAGGGTCTCCAGTTTTTGCCAGGTATCTAAGTTCATGGCAATATGCCTACCGGGTCTGTCGTTAAAGCCCGATGCATTAAAATGCACTTCTTCGTCTTTGACACTCACAGTTAAATAGGCTGAGAGCTCCCAAATGTCCGTGTGGGCTGCCTGGTAGGCCTGTTGAATAATGTTATTGATATCCTGCACAGACATAGGAAGTTGCACTTCTTCTTTCACAGGCTCAGGCACTTGCTGGGGTACTGGCTGCTCAACCACTGACTCAGGTATTTCTAAAGGTGTTAGTCGAGGGCGTTTGGGGCGTCCAACGCGTTTGGCAGGTGTACTCTCTGGGGTAGTGTGCGTACGTTTGCTAGCTGTACGCTCTTCGGTAGTGTCCATCACTAAGAAATCATCATCTACAAGGGGAATTTCAAGTAGATCTGCTAGTTCTCCATTTCCCGTCTTCTTCAGCGCCTCCACGAAGGCTAGAAATGCATAGGGGCCACGGCGCAGTAGACCATCGATGAGAGCTCTGTTTTGTCGTGAAGGGGTGTTCTCCGCCATGATATCTTCGACACCCTGTTTCAGGAGTATGTTATCGGCCATAAGCACATCACATAATTCGCCCGCATGCTGCATCTCATCAACGAGGCGAGGACGGTTCTTTTGAAGCGTGACTAGGTCGGCTGAATTCATCATGACTATGGGTTCAGGCTGGTGAGTAACTGCTACGGAGTAAAAGTCTGGTGAATTTGCACTGGTAAAATGAAATATAGTCAAAGGTTCTCCACAGCTAATACAAGTAGGCAAGCAGGCTGGCTGGCTGGCTGGCTGGCTAGAGGTGAAGCAGGCTGGCTGGCTGGCTGGCTGGCTGGCTAGAGGTGAAGCAGACTAGAGGTGAAGCAGGCAGGCAGGCTGGTCAGGTCAGGTAAGTCAGAGTGCTACACAGAGTAGTGCAATGAATACACCCCTACCCTAAAAATCGACTCCTTTTATACGTTTTTCTACAAGCCGCCATCTTAAACCCACCTCCCACCATCCACACGCCGCCATCTTAAACCCACCTCCCACCATCCACACGCCGCCATCTTAAACCCACCTCCCACCATCCACACGCCGCCATCTTAAACCCACCTCCCACCATCCACACGCCGCCATCTTAAACCCACCTCCCACCATCCACACGCCGCCATCTTAAACCCACCTCCCACCATCCACACGCCGCCATCTTAAACCCCCCTCCCACCATCCACACGCCGCCATCTTAAACCCACCTCCCACCATCCACACGCCGCCATCTTAAACCCACCTCCCACCATCCACACGCCGCCATCTTAAACCCACCTCCCACCATCCACACGCCGCCATCTTAAACCCACCTCCCACCATCCACCATACACCACACGCATGCGCACACGCCCCCAATACGCCCCAAAAACAGGTCGCTGTGACGTCAAAACAGGTTCTGCGCATGCGCAGTGAGGCGCTGTTACCTCGATTGACTCTTTGTATACTACTCATGTGCTTAAATCCTGAGAATTCCGGATGAATACTTCAGAAAATTTATACTTAAGCTATTCTATCCATTTTGTATCTTTTTGTGACAAATTTTAATGGCCATTAACTTTGCCACAAAATTAATGGTTATAAATTTAAACAATTTAATGGGGTAGTTGCAGTTTAATGGAAACACCCCTCAGTGACAACTTGATATCGTAAAATGCAGTATATGAATCTGGCTATCGGCACCGAAAATTGAAATAACAAGAATTATTATATGATGTATCCAAACTAAATGTTGCGATATCCTTTAAAAAATACTACAAATATGACCTAACGATGCAAAAAATGGTTCTGTCATGGTTACCATGGCAAAGTCATTGTCTTTGGTGTAGTATGCAATGACAAAGATCCACTTGTCGGATTATCGAAATAAACCTAAAGTGACATCGCTCAGGAGAATCTCTCGAGCAGTTCAATCATCCTTGATGAATGCCCTGCTACGGCTTGCTAAGTGAGAGCTAATTGGGAAACACGATTACTCTTAAGTTTACAGGCGATCGGCACACTTGTGAGGTTTGGGCAGAACTAAACTAGTGTTGACTGCAAACGTTTCCCGTTGTCAGGGGAGATTGTCAGTAATTAACTTGATGTAAACTCTAGAAGTTCTTCTATCTACAACCAACAATTATAAAATTAGCTCTATTGAACTTCATTTACAGTATGATTGGGAGTAACCGCAGTAACCCGAGTGCACTGAGAGTGAAACGAGGTATCGAAATGAGCTGTGCTGAGGTAGTGATGACGAATACGTTCCACTAGCTGTTAAGCAAAAAGGCAACATCGTACATAAATGATTAGAAGCATAGAAAGCAGGTCTCCGGTGTCACAGTTGGCTACCAGCATCAAATCCGCCGGCATTACCGTGGCTTTCGTATTCCGTAATTAACTGTAAAAATGTGAACCTGAAAACAAGTTGCAACGGTATAGTGCAAACAATGCGATACAATGTTATTTTTGTGCTTATACACGCTAAACCATGTTGATTCTCTCCAGAACAGTCGATAGCCAATGAGATTGACTTCTTCCATCTCCTGTCGTCATGCTTTCGTGCCCCCCCCCCCCCCCCGTTATGAAGACATGAGACGACTGGAACACTCGAGAAAATGCTAACACGACAGCTCGCTAGCACAGTAAGAGAACACGATATCACATAATGAAGATGGGAGAAATCGCCTAAACTTTCATCGTTCAATGATATCCGTCTAAACAATAATCCGCTAGCTATTCACCTGGGGAAAACAGTTCTTCGAACTTTCATTTCGTCCGTGACCGGAAATACCATTAGTTAAATTGGAAACTAGGTTAATTTCGCTCGGCACTGGCTCTGTGCCATATGCTCTACGACGTGTTTTGCAGTCTTCCCGTAGAGACGCGTTCCAGAAGAATTTTCTGCGTGCAGGATTTTGAGATAAAAGATCATCCCCATCTTTCTAACGAACTTCCCCTCTGAGTTTCGCATTCAGCATAGACTACAAAATGAGAGTTGCGTTTAATCTGATTTATCACGAAATTTGCCAAATTAATTGACTATAACGCGTCTTGCGTTACTGACCACCTACTAGAGTCTAGTATATATACAATAAACATTACTGTTTAGGCTGTCAATTCGCTCACTTTAATGGGAGACCACTATATCAATCCCATGACCATTCGAAACGCAAATGGTAGGCCATCTCTGCCAATATTCGTTGCGCTGAACTGTCAGCAAAGTACTATTGAAATTTCAATTTCAAAACATTGAAAATCGACCAATCATAAAACTATAATTTCAATGTATTAAATTTGAGATGTCAACATACTGAAATTCAGCTAAGCATAAACTTTCAATGTTAATGTATTGGAATTACATTGCCATTTATTGAAATCGAATTGCAAAGTTTTGAAAATCGAGCATTCCAAAGTTTGTATATATCAATATATTGGAAATCAACCACTGACATGATGACTTGTTACAGAGCCACGTGCAAGAGAGCAAAACTTTGTTATAGCCCTAAAATTTGCGCCACTCGTTGAATTCGATATTGATATTACTTTTTCAATAGATCAAATTTCTAAGTTTTGATTGGTTGAATTTCAATGTATTGAAACTATAATTCATAATAGAACGCAACGAATATTGGCAGGAATGTCCTCTCATAAAATGCAGATTTGTGTTAAGCTTGAAGGCTATGTCAAATATGTTAACTGTACTATATACTCTATTGATACATAATTAACGATAATATCTTTCACTGATAATACCCTGCGGACGAAGTTTGTGTATATCAATATATTGGAAATCAACCACTGGCAGGGCTTGTTACAGAGGCACGTGCAAGAGAGCAAAACTTTGTAATAACCCCGAAATTTGCACCACTCGTTGAATTCGATATTGATATTACTTTTTCAATAGATCAAATTTCTAAGATTTGATTGGTTGAATTTCAATGTATTGAAACCATAATTCATAATAGAACGCAACGAATATTGGCAGGAATGTCCTCTCATAAAATGCAGATTTGTGTTAAGATTGAAGGCTATCAACTGACGAAAACGATATTGCACTTTGAAAGGACACCTTGCATTAGTATACAAATTCGTCCCTCCGGAGGTGCACTCGTTTTTGGCAAATGTTTTTTCAGGATGACAGAATAGTAAGTACACTCTTAAAACGCAAATGTTACATTTAACATCTAGAGGGTTGGAGGAGGGAAAGCATTTAGAAAGTGTTGTTTCACCAGTTTTAAGTGTTGGATGCAACAGCATAAAATGTTGCATTTAGCCCTTAAAAGTGGCCAATACAACACTTTTTAAATGCTTTCCCTCCTCCAACCCTCCAGATGTTAAATCTAACATTTGCGTTTTGAGAGTGTAGCCTATTCGTTCAAATAAGTTTGAGCAATTACTGCGATTCATTTTTTATTCAGAAACACAAGTAAACCTGCGGAGGGACCAATTTTTATACTAACGCACGGGGTCCTTTTGGGTAATCATTATTATTTCCAATTTGTGGAGAGTAAAAAAAGAGTGGTATGGAAACACTTGCAGGCGCTATTGAAGTAGGGGGAATGCAGCAAAGCCTAGCGCGTGGAGTCCATGTCGGTTAACGATAATATCTATCACTGATAATACCCTACGGACACTTGACAGATGTCCTACTCCATTGAAAAAATGTTTCAGCGACATAGGAGTATTAGTCCCAAAAGTCAATTATTTGATTCTTGCATCGATAAATGCTCTAGGTCTATTTGAGAGGTCGATACATCTCCATCAATTTGCAGTAAAAACAAGCCGATAGCGATTTGCATCGCTTAGTTCGTGAACTGACCAGATAAATAAAATCATATACATTCTGAAAGGAGGTTATTTGGTACTATGGGCTACGTAATTTAAAAATGCGAGTATTTCATGTTTGTTATATTTCGGTGGGATTTCGATGGACAAGGATCTATACCTTTTGACATCAATCTTGATATTCTACACAACGCCACCCATAATGCATCGACTTGCATATGCAAAATATTGAAATTGTCAATGATTTCCTGATTATTGGTTCACAATGACCCTGACCATATAACCTCATTAGGTTTCTGGTTTGCCATAAACCTGGGAGTTTCCAGAAATTTAATGGCTAGCAATATCATTTAACTAGACATATAAATGTAGCACAATTTTTCCAATAATTTTCCAATTTGCGGGTCACAGTTACATTAACCGTTTGACCTAAATTTTGACACCTGACATATCGCTTCCCGCAAGCGTACCCACTCACCAAAACAATTGATTTTTAATGATTTTCTGATTTTTTTTTATCACAGTGACACTCGCATTTGCGGTTTTCAATAATTTCCAATTCCTAGGTCACAATTACTTTGACCTTTGACCTGATGACCCCAGTTTTGATACTCAACATCTGAATGACCCAATAGCTATCCTGGTGAAATATATCGAAACGCTGAGGAACTAAATATCGAAAGTCACGAGGAGTGGAAGAAGGGGAAGAAGATGAATATGCATTCCACAGCGCCTTCTGTCGGCTCTATATATTTGACATATCTCAAAAGTGTCGATTCATTTCATGGATATCTCCACGTCATATTGTCACAATACTGGTCGAGATTTATTAATTATTAATCGGAATAAGTGTGGGCATCGCTACGCTATAGTTGTTAATAACAGTATAAACACGCATGAGATCCGACATTTTAATATTTGACAGCTACATTCCATACAACTGTAGTAATAAAACGACCTCGTTCCATTACACTATCAGCCCTAACATTCCAGCAGATACAGAGCCAAATGAACATAAGCTTATTCCCTCTAGAGATGAATAGAGAACTAGCTCTGAGTGAGGATAATACGTTGTGATCTATATTACATGCACCCTCGTAGATCGTAAACGTTTGAGCTGCAATCCAATAACGTTTGACTATCACCAAACAGATAGGAAACGTTCGAGTGCGTCAATTACATGTAGATTTTACGGGCTTCGACTGGATTAGGTTGTATTTACTCAGGCACCTCTAATTGTGACAAGGGCACGGCCACGCAGAGAGTGCCACGTGAAACCATTTCTCCCACACCGCCCTATACATACTATCTCTCATAGCAATGACAAATAACAAATGTCGGACTCCACATTCAAACAAAATGTATTCCTCTTTAATCTTTGCTATTATCTAGCTCTATGAGGTCGCGCGGTACGTCGCTCTTTCCATCAATCACATGGAATAGTCAAGGAGCTATTTCCTGTATAGGCCTTAAAAATGGGTCTTGCTCAACCCACACCACATACAAGGTCTGATTGCATATTATGTTAGGGCAACCTTTCCTGAGCAGTTTTAGGGTGGGTGTCACTTCAAATTGTGGTATAGCATTTTTTTCTACAGGCCATTTTGAATGGTGGGGGTCAAATAAAGTTGTTTTCATCAATGAGGGAATGTGATAGAGGGTGGGTTACTTTAATCGGTTGTATCTTTTGGACTAGTTCATTCAGCTTATTATACGATGCATGGATGTAAAGAGAATAGATTGGTGCATACATAAATGACGTGTTTTGTATCAAGGTCGTAGCGAGTGGGGAGGACGGGTTGGGCAAATTAGGATTGATAGCAGGTTTGATTTGATAATAAATACCAACATTATTTATTAATGTTTCATATTTATTGCTCAAATCTTCATCTGCTATCAATGTATGCCAGACTCCCAACGGAGGATGATGGGGAGCCAGCCTTGCAGTCTCGTTGTTGGATTGTGCGGAGCACGCCCTTTTTGTCCTCCGCCACGAAGTGGTGGGAGGACTTGGAAATGCTAGCCGTCCGTCCTTCCGTCCGTCCTTCCGTCCGTTCGTCCGTCCGATATCTTGAGAACAATTCGACCAATCGACTTCAAACTTGAGAAGGTGCTTCACATCAGTTAGACGGCCATTGGTATTGATTTTCACTGAGGTACGTAATCCAAGATGGCTGCCATTGACCATATTGGATTCCATCCGTCCCAGATCTTGTGAACGCGATATCTCGAGAACAATTCAACCAATCGACTTCAAACTTGGGAAGGTTCTTCACATCAGTTAGACGGCCATTGGTATTGATTTTCACTGAGGTACGTAATCCAAGATGGCTGCCATTGAACATATTGGATTCTGTCCATCCCACATCTTGTGAACGCGATATCTCGACAACAGTTTGACCAATCCACTTCAAACTTGAGAATGTGCTTTGCATCAGTTAAACGGCCATTGGTTTTGATTTTCACTGAGATACGTAATCCAAGATGGCTGCCATGGACCATATTGGATTCACTCCGTTCAACATCTTGTTAACACGATATCTCAAAGACAAATCGACTTCAGACTTGAGAAGGTTTTTCTCATCAGTTAGACGGCCATTGGTATTGGTTTTCACTGAAGTACATAATCCAAGATGGCTGCCATTGACCATATTGGATTCTGTCCATCCCACATCTTGTGAACGCGATATCTCGAGAACAGTTCGACCAATCGACTTCAAACTTGAGAATGTGCTTCACATCAATTAGACGGCCATTGGTATTGATTTTCACTGAGGTACATAATCCAAGAAGGCTGCCATTGACGATATTGGATTCCACCTGTCTCGGATCTTGTGAACGTGATATCTCGACAACAATTTGATTGCAATCGACTTCAAACTTGAGAAGGTGCTTCACATCAGTTAGACGGCCATTGGTATTGATTTTCACTGAGGTACGTAATCCAAGATGGCCACCATCGACCATATTGGATTCTGTCCGTCCCACATCTTGTGAACGCGATATCTCAAGAACAATTCGACCAATCGACTTCAAACTTGAGAAGGTGCTTCACATCAGTTAGACGGCCATTGGTATTGATTTTCACTGAGGTACGTAATCCAAGATGGCTGCCATTGACCATATTGGATTCCATCCGTCCCAGATCTTGTGAACGCGATATCTCGAGAACAATTCAACCAATCGACTTCAAACTTGGGAAGGTTCTTCACATCAGTTAGACGGCCATTGGTATTGATTTTCACTGAGGTACGTAATCCAAGATGGCTGCCATTGAACATATTGGATTCTGTCCATCCCACATCTTGTGAACGCGATATCTCGAGAACAATTCAACCAATCCACTTCAAACTTGAGAATGTGCTTCGCATCAGTTAAACGGCCATTGGTTTTGATTTTCACTGAGATACGTAATCCAAGATGGCTGCCATGGACCATATTGGATTCACTCCGTCCCAGATCTTGTGAACGCGATATCTCGAGAACAATTCAACCAATCGACTTCAAACTTGGGAAGGTTCTTCACATCAGTTAGACGGCCATTGGTATTGGTTTTCACTGAAGTACATAATCCAAGATGGCTGCCATTGACCATATTGGATTCTGTCCATCCCACATCTTGTGAACGCGATATCTCGAGAACAGTTCGACCAATCGACTTCAAACTTGAGAATGTGCTTCACATCAATTAGACGGCCATTGGTATTGATTTTCACTGAGGTACATAATCCAAGATGGCTGCCATTGACGATATTGGATTCCATCTGTCTCGGATCTTGTCAACATGATATCTCGACAACAATTTGACCAATCAACTTCAAACTCGAGACGGTGCTTCACATCAGTTAGACAGCGATTGGTATTGATTTTCATTGAGGTAGTATGTAATCCAAGATGGCTGCTATTGACCATCTTGGATTTCACTCACCCATATTGTACCCATCTGTGTTGTGAACACGATATCTTCATCTATTCCACTTATCGATTTATGAACCTCACCATCCACAAATCCATATACAACTACAGACTTACATTCCAGTGTTACACTACCCATTACTGCTTCCTAAACGTCCTCAAATTGTCTCAACAATTCCAGATGAACGTCTCTTTCCACATACACATATCAACTTTCCAAGTTATATTTAAGGAGATATTGGAAGCGTATATGCTGTATGCTCTCAAACAGGCCACTTGGCGGAGGACCTGCTAGCTACTCAGCTTGTCCTGATTGTTTTAGATCTTGTCTGCCCAGTAATATCCTGATAATTCCCATGTCGTTTAGTGGCGTAGGGAGCTCAAAGAAATGACAAGTAATATGGTGAAATGGCGAACCAATCTTCCGTTTGCTTATCGCCAGATAGTCAAGTCCTTGAGGTCCCTTCGTCTCCGGCACGGTATGCTGGCTCATGCTTACCGAGGTGTCAGGACCTTGCTTGCTTGGTTTCGGTGCCCCCCCCCACCCCCTCCCTTCATTGCTGCTGGGATTAATGGACTACGGGTTGGGCTGCTACTACTGGGCCCAACATAGTCACCCTATCTGTCTGCACGGACACGCCCTTAATATAGAAGTCGGCGAATGTTGAAGTGGAAGTCTAAGCACACGCATCGACAATGTCATTCAGCGATAAGTTTTTTCAAAGTGGCCAAGATGTAGCAATGGCTCTCACTTCATGCGACGATGCCCTAGACAGAAGAGGTGGAGCGTCGATGGCTAATTAGTTCGTCTAATTGTCTTCTTCAGCCAGACCGCAGTCGCATTCTTAGTGATGTAAGTTGATGCAACTGACTGTAATGATAGAAACAGGAGTCGTCTCGTGCCTCTGGACGCATCTGTCCTCTGAATATATTGGTGTAACGCTCTGACTAGACACAGAAATCAGTCCTCTGCCAGTGGGCCCACGAACCCCGTTAATGAAGTCTGGGCCCACGAACCCCGTTAATGAAGTCTTTGTGCACACAGTCCCTGTCAAGTAAATTCGTTCCTTGCGATGAACTCCGGGGTCGGGCGGAAGGATACCCTATACCAGTCTGCTGTCCATGTCAAGGAACTCCGATCCAGTGCATGAAGTTCTGATGTTCTTGTAGCCAAAGCGATCACCGACAGGAAGGCTGTCTTGTAGGATAAGGCCTTGATGGTTGTCGAATGCAGAGGCTCCAACGGTCCCATTTTGGTAATAGTTGACGTGCTCGGTGACACTGCAGCAAAAAGGACTGGAGGAGAGCTGATAAGTTGCTATCCTGTCCAATAGTAATTCCGGACGTCAATTGCAGGACTCTAGATAATGCCGAACGTTACCCCTCTGTAATACTCGGTTGTAACTTCCTGTCCTGGTGGAGGTGTATCAGGAAGTCGGCTACTACAGGAACAGAGGCAGTGTTGGGATTGAGTCCCCTGGTCTCGCACCAAGTGCAGTTGTAGGCCCACTTCGACTGGTATAATTGTGAAGTCGATGATCTGTTTGTTGCCGCCATCGCTTCTGCAACTGGCCTTGAACATCCCTGGTCTGCAAGGGAATCCTGGATAGTCTGCAGACGTGTAGGTTCAGCCATTGCGGGTCGTGGTGCCGGATTCCTTGTGGTTGATCCAGTAGTCCGGGCCACTGAGGTAATTGGCGTGTTTGGTCTGTTAACAGCCGTACAAGTAGAGGAAACCACGGACGATGCGGCCACCATGGTACTACCAGCAGGATGTTCCTGGTTGCGAGCAAATCAACCAATGGTCATTCCCAAATCGACGCTAGCTGTCGGAATGCATCTGTGTGAAGGTGCCATCCCATTTGTAGTACCTTGTCCGGTGTGGAAAGGCTGTCGGCAATGATATTCAAGTGACCTGGAACATGTCGTGCTGTGATATGACATCACGGATACTGTGCCCATTGGAATAGGGTCCATGTCTCTTGGAACAGAGATATTGTTCCCCCAATTTGTTGATGTAGCTGACCACCGTAGTGTTGTCGGTCGCAATCAGTACCGCGATCTCCAATGGCAGATTGTCATATTTACTGCAGACATCTCCAGAATGTTAATGTGCTGCTTGGTCTGCTGTGGGGTCCATCAGCCGGATATCTGATGCTCGCCTGGATGGGCTCCCCAACCTGTCAACGACGCGTCGATAAATATGTGCTTCTTCGACCGTGGTCGTTGAAGCGGGATCTCGGGCATCCCCTTCTCCCTGGACTGCCACCATTCTAGGAACGGACGAAGATGTTCCGGGACGAGGATCCGAGGGTAGAGTGTTCTTGCCCGCAGGTACGGTTGTAGGCGAAACTGTAACGGGCGAAGCTGGATCCGGCCGAACTGTGTTAGGTCATGGGTAGAAGTTAGGAGCCCGAGAATGCCTTGCCAGAGACGCAAGTGTAGTGATCGGGAAGATAAAAATCTATGTTGATTCCCCTGAGATGGAAGAATGTCATGACTGATGACGTGATGCGGGTGAAACACCAAGGAGCGATCGAGACGCCAAACGATAGAACCTGCCAATCGAATCGTCTGCCGACAATGATAAAACGCAGGTAATGCCGATGAAGTTGATGAATAGGAACATGAAGATAGACGTCCTGCTGGTCGATGGAGGCTATCCAATCTCCCGGTTGTAGGCGCGACCGTAGTGATGGTACCGATGTCAACTTAAACCTCGGTGATGGTGCCATAGTCTCGTTGAGCCGCCTAAGGTTGGTGATCATGAAGAGTTTGTCTGTTCACTTTTTTGGGACTAGGAAGACTGGGTTGTAGAACGCCGCACTTTCTTCTTTCGTAGGTAGCTCTCCAACTGTGCCTTTTTCCACCAAGATCTTTACGGATTCTAGTAAAGTCTTTGTTTGTTCTCGATGAACTGGGAGGCGCGATGGTTTGGGCCTGATGAGAAGCTAGGGGTATTCGAGGAAGGTGAAGGAAAACCCCTCTCTGAGCGATCTGATGACCCACTTGTCTTCTGTAATAAGCTTCCAATTCCGCCAGAAGGACTGGCTGCAGACGTCCGCCTACAACCAGATGAGTGAAGTCTTGAAAATTGTGGAAGTATGAAATTGCTGAAAGGACGATTGAAATAAGATAGATGAGTTCTTCTTCCGGTTCTCGTGAACGATGAATTTCACCTGGCAAATCGAAAAAGTGCGTTTGTGGCTTTGTATTTCTCTGTTTGCTGAACGTCTGTTGAATGCATGATTTTTGTTCTGTTCTTTGTAGCAAATGTATTATTTATGATCTTAAGACAGTGCCTGTTAAATATAAATAGCCAGACCGCATTGGCAAAGAACTTATCCTGGAAACCTATGGTTTGCACGTGTACCAATTTGAATACTAAACCTGCTAGGATTAAGAAATCAATTTTTGTATCTTTAATAGCTTGTGATAGCGGAAATAACACATGTGATCAAGTATTTCGTTTTTTTTATTATAATCAGGTATAATCAGAGGGGCTAGTATTGAGCGCGATTGCCCACAGAGCCACCCCACCCCTCATTAAGCCACCGTTATATGGAATTAAATTACATACACTGGAAGAACATCAATACGACACAGTGGTCGTTTGTTTATTGTGTATTTGTGCAACGGCCATTTTGACACTTTGATGTCAAATTTTCATCAGATAATTATTGAGAACAGACTCCTCCACATTATTTGGATTCCATGATGGATTCTGAATATTACCCCACTCGTAGCAACTCATATATATATATGTGTAGTTTAATCTCTTCTCATTTCATCCATGGATATCATGTCAAATTTGAGCAAACAGGTAGGAAGATACAGTCGCTTAAATCAACCCACCTCTCAACCCACCTCTCAACCATATATTTTCATATAACACTCACTTGATTTGACCCCCACCATACAAAATGGCCCGAAGAAAAAAACTTATACCACAATTCGAAGTGACACCCACCCTAGAAATGCTCCAGAGAGGTTAATGTAACAGAATATGCAAACAGACATTGTATGTGGCGTGGGTTGAGAAAGACATTTTTCTCCTGGGTCTTGCTCCTTGACTAGAAGCAGCTCACTTAATCTGCTACATTTTTGAAGTGGAAATTCTTATGTGAACGACGGTTGAACATTGAATGTTTGATCTGACGACTATACCTCCCCACACCACCGTGATATAGACATCATGAATCGCATTAGTGCTAGAAGTAAATTAACCTAACCACCCCTATCGGTATATATGACTCGGCCACGTGCATCTGGATACAACTATTTGATGTACGCAAAATACATTACTACTGGTGTGGCGTTATGTCGTTTTACTTTTACAGTTCTTGCTGTTTTCAATTTCGCCACCCGTTGGCAGGCGCTGATTATATATGCCTATATATTGTCAGAACTATGAATGAGTTTACAAACGAAGAGCCGTCAACATAATAATAGAAGTATACTTTGACTGAATTTTGCACGTCAATTTCTAGAAAGGAAAATCAAAACAATAAATTTCAACACTATGCCAACAAGGTGGAAGAAGTAAAAATCTAGCTTCGAATTTAATGTTTAGAGTGATATAACTTGCAGCATCAGACGTCAATAAGTGATTGGACACTGCATGGCTAGTTACTAAGTTTGTTGTTTGACGTTGTTTATTCGGCTCGATATAACAGATCTATCCTCTCTGTTCCTATTAATATATAATTCGGTCAGGTATTGAATCTTTCATAAATTGCTTTCACATGGACACTTTCTCGGCTGTGCGGAAAAAGGTCATCGGCTTTCCGACATAATTCTCTCAAAGCTGCGATCGGCAGAATGCTATAACTGAATGGTGTAGAATAGTTTTTAAATTTGGTGTTAAAGGTCTTAGAGAAGGCGCCAGCCGTATAATGATTATCGGCAATAACGACCAGAAACCAGGCGTATGCATATTTAAGGAAAAAACAGGCATTATTGAAGAATATCAGGGATCCAATGACGCTTTATTTCCTGGGTTATTTCTTGTTCTTTCTCTGCATCCATCATGTTCACTGTGAAACATACCCATCATCACACAAAAACCGTCTTAATTTTACGAAGATGTCTGAATCGAAGAGATATTTCGACATGCTCATTATTTATTTGTGGACAAGTAACTCACACAGAATACAGATGTTTTTCTCCATTATTCCACCCAATAAATCTTCATTATTCGATTCTAAGAGCTGTTAATTATAGTAGACAAGCGTCCACGACAAGTGTGAAGAATGCCCGCTATTCCTCTTGGTTTACATGTAGATATAGCTGAACTCCGCTCATTTGTTAGGCAGACATGTCCCTGGCATTCGCATAAGTAGTATATATAAGTAGCTAGGCGCTAAGGAAGAAACCCATCTTATCGCCTTGCAGTTCTTGTGAATGGTCTGACAGCTTGAATTAACATCATATCACCTGTCACTATCTGGCGAATATAATTATCAGAACGTGCAGAACTTGAAAACTCGTTTATATTGACTGCAGATTCGGTGTCCTATAGTCATTCCAAGGGCCACAGTTCAAATGTAATGGTGTATATTTATGTTAGTCGCGCTTTTGTAGAACGTTCCGAATGTGAATAGATCCCACAACGACGATGGGTCCAGTAGCAAAACAACATGGATAATTGGGGTCTGCAAGGCCACATACCGCTAGCAGGAAGTGATACGCGCCTGATTCTTACTCTGGAATGGACGTCTTCTAATGCCTGCTGGCGATTTAATAGAGATATATGTAACGATGTTTATGAATTTCCTGCTACTATTTTGTGTTTCAAGAACGCCTGGTTTGATTCAAGGCTGTTGGAGACTGGGACATGTTCGAGAACCTAACCCAGGCTCTTTCTTGAAAATACACCGTGTTGAAAAATTGTCATATTCCCAGCTGTTTTATGTTTTATGGTTAAGACATATTTGAAAAGCGTATCCTGGAGAATAAAGAAAACGGCATTGTTTAATTGAATCGCCAGCTAGATTTGAACGTCATTTTGCTGGAATGTCAAAGTTGTAACCACTATGTTTTCCGACTTGAACTGTTACAATCTCATAACATTCCTTAGACTACGTTTTTAAAGAAACTGACGGCAGTAACAAAACAGTATTAAATTCTACACTAAAATTCAGCCCAGGAAATCCCCATGCTCGAATCTCACCTTGTTAACGTGTGCGTAAAATATTATAGCATTGATCGAGGAGGGGCTGCATTTACAGGCAAGCCTTTGTACATTTAGGTTCAATAAAATGTTCAGTATTGATGTGCGAAGGGGGGTAGTTGTTTAGGGTTATAGAATGTTTTGTGCCATCCGATTCGAGGATTTGAAAGTTTTCCTTGGTTAAAGACTTCCTGGAATCGCCATTTCGCAGTGTTTCACAATGGAAGTGAAGGTTGTCCCACAATGATTATTTTACCGTTTTAACAGTTAGCTTTCGACTATATTGCACCTCACACCAGTAGCAGGAGGAAAACTGATTAAGAATACGTCCGGTGTCGTCGATTCAGAGCCGATTACTCTTAATCTGGGTTGACATCTATGAATATACTAAAGCACTTACGTAGTCCATAAATAAGGACAAACATATATCTACTGCAAAACAAATACATCTACCTTCCGTAAGACATTCTCTCGTGAAAGAACATTGGAGAGAGAACCAGATAGTATGACGACATCCATCAATCATAGATGCTTCCACAATTTTCGATGGCACCTCCGTGATTCAAATTGCCCGTTTGAACTAATGGGTAGCTGATGTCTGTAGTGCCTTCCACTCCAGGTTCAGTCAATTCAACTATCACTGTAATATATCACAAAATGGCGTTCAAATCACTCAAATCCTGCATATCACTCTGTTTTCAAACCGCAGAACGTTGATTTCTATTTAAAGGAACCCTCCATTATTCCACCTCTTGAAATTCGTATGAAACCACACATTGTAGCAGCTGATTAAGCTTAATCAAATTTTACCCAACAAGCTCTTGCCAACTCCACTATGGCAGTTAATCCAACCAGAAGTACATATTACATTGACGAAATATGAAAAGGCAAACACGAACCAGCTCGTGTATACAAAACAATTTGGTCTGCTAAGAGAAAAATACAGATCGCATGTGGCTATTTATACTGATGGTTCTAAAGATGGAGAGAGATTAGCATGTACTACAATCTTTAGTTCCAAAACTAAAACTTATCGACTACCAGGCAAAAGTTCGATATTCACTGCAGAAGAAATATCTCTATTGTCGGCTTTAGAAGGCATTGGGTCCACTAAAAGGAAGAAATATATCATATTCTCAGATTCACTGTCATGCCTTCAAGCGATTGAAAGTGGAAATTCAACTCATCCCACCATCTTGAATATTCTACAAATATATGACTGTAAATTTGGTCAACAGATTGATATTGTGTTTTGTTGGGTACTTAGTCACGTTGACATCAAATGTGATACTGAAGCTGATGAAATGGCTAAGGCAGCCCTCGATGATGAGGTTGATCCTGTTCGAATCCCATACAGTGATTTCAGACCATCTATCTGTGCTTATGTGAGAAAGTTGTTTCAATCTTTGTGGCATGCTATGGATAATAAGAATCTTCACTCATCTGAACAGCCAGAAACTTTTCGATCAAGCCATGATTGGAAGAGGTAGAATCAGTGATACACGATTAACTCACACGCATTTGCTGAAAAAAAATAGCCAGTCCTAAGGTATATTCCATGCCACGAAGATCTCAAGGTGAAACATATTCTTATGGACTGTATAGATTTTAAGATTATAAGAGATAACTGTTATCGAGCAGCTGCTCTGGAAAATCTTTTTAGTCGAGTAAAAGAAGATTGCATTTCAGATTATTTTAGAGAGATCGGTTTGTTGTGTGAATTTTAATGTATTTACATGCTTTTAATGCATTAATTTACTGAGTTATGAATTGAATATTTAAAATGTTGTGTATTCGTCGTCATATAGCTGAAATGTTGCCGAACGCGACGGCAAACCTTAATCCCCCCCCCCTCACTCTCTCTCTCTCTCTCTCAGTCAAACTGATTGCCGAGTTCGACAAGAATACAAGAGTTCATATCATTTGGACGATGACTCTACTAACCACGTTGATCTGATGTGAAATATTTTCGAAGTTGGTGCTGTTTTCACTTCGTCACTCGTTGTTAGGTGCTGATTATAGGCTGATATAGTCCCAGAACAACGTGATCTCAACTTCCATATTTCACACATTTAAATGTTGCCATATCCCTAAGAAATACTACAAATATGAACTTATGATGCTAAACAATGTTTCTATCATGCCTACCATGGCCAAACCATGGGGGTGTAGTATGCAATGTCGAAGATCCATTGGTCGGATAATCGAAATAAACCTAAAGTGACACCGCTCAGGAGAATGCTCCGAGCAGTTCAATCATCTTTGATGAATGCCCTGCTAAGCACTGCTAAGTGAGAGCTAGTTGCGAGAAAAGATTACTCTTAAGTGTACAGACGATAGGCACACTTGTGAGGTCTGGGTAGAACTAAACTAGTTTTGCCTACAGCGTTTCCCGTTGTCAGGGGAGATTGTCAGTAATTAAATTGACGTAAAGCCTAGAAGTTCTTCTATCTATAACCGGCGATTATAAAATTAGCTCTCTTGAACGTCTGTTACAGTATGGTTGGGAGAGAACACAGTAACCCGAGTGAAATGAGAGTGAATTGAGATCTCGAAACTGAGCTGTACTGAGGTACAGAAATGATGATGTCAAATTATGTTCTACTAGCTGTTAAGGTTGCTAATAACTTGCAGGTTAAAGCAAATGGTTGACATAAAGCAACATCCGTACATAAATTATTAGAAGCATAGCGAGCAGGTCTCAGGTGTCAAATCCGCCGGCATTCTACCACCGTGGGTTCATACTCCATGTAATAATCACGAGACAATGAATACAATAGCCAAATCTGGGAACAACAATATGTCCAGACTTCATTCTTTTCAGCTGCACAAAGACTCAGACAATGGCTTCCTACATGAAGTATCTACCTTACCGTGGTTTTCGTATTCAGTAATTAGCTGTAAAAATGTGAACCTGAAAACAAGTTGTAACGGTATAGTGTAAACAATGCGATACAATGTTATTTTTGTGCTTACGTGCTAAACAGTGTCGATTCTTTCCAGAATAGTCGATAGCCAATGGGGATGATTTCTTCCATCGCGCGTCGTCGTGTTTTATTACCCCCTCCCGTTATAAAGACATGAGACGACTGGAACACACGAGAAAATGCTAACACGACAGCACGATAACACAGTAAGAGAACACGAGATCACATAAAGAAGGGAGGGAGGGAATTTGGCTTAATGTCACACTCAAGTTTGTTTCACTCATATGGTGACAGTCAGTTTGGTTGGTGGAGGAAGCCGGAGTACCCGGAGAGAACCACTGCCCGTCGGCAAGTAACTGACAAACTTTCACACATGGACCAGCTGGGCTCGAACCCGTGCCAGTTCAGCGGTGTGAGGCTAGCGGTCACCAGCGAAGCGCCTTAGACCACTCGGCTACCGAGGGCCCCACATAAAGAAGAGGAGTCGGTAACATAATATGGGAGAAATCGCTCAACCTATCATCGTTCAATGAAATCCGTCTAAACAATAATCCACTAGCCATTCACCTGGGGAATAGTACATTCTTCGAGCGTTCATTTCGTTCGTGACGGGAAATATCATTCGTTAAATTGGAAACTAGGTTAATTTCGCTCGGACCTGGCTCTGTGCCATGTGCCCTACGAGATTCTTTGCAGACTTCCTGTAGAGACGCGCTCCAGAAGAATTTTCTGCGTGCAGGAATTTGCGATAAAGATCATCCTCATCTTTCTAACGAACTTCTCCTCTGAGTTTCGCCTTCAGCATAGACTACATGCCATTTGCGTTTAATCTGATTTATCAGGAAATTTGCCAAAGCAATTGACTATAACGCGTCTTGCGTTATTGAGCACCTACTAGAGTCACGCACATATGCAATAAACATCACTGTTTAGGCAGTCAATTTGCTCACTTTTAGGGGAGACCATACCAGCTGACATATCAGCTAAGAATTATATCAACCCCATGACCATTCGAAACGCTAATGGTAGGCCATCCCTGATAATATCCGTTGCGCTGAACTGTTAGCAAAGTATTACTGAAATCTCAATTTCAATACATTAAAAATCGACCAATCATAAACCTAGAATTTCAATGTATTAAATTTGAGATGTCAACATACTGAAATTCAGCTAATTATAAACTTTCAATTTTAATGTACTGGAATTACATTGCCATGTATTGAGATCGAATTGCAATGTTTTAAAAATCGAGCTTTCCAAAGTTTGTATATATCAATATATTGAAAATCAACCACTGACAGGGCTTGTTACAGAGCCACGTCTAGAGAGCAAAACTTTGCTATAACCCCGATATTTGCGCGACTCGTTGAATTTGATATTGATATTACTTTTTCAATAGATCAAATTTCTAAGTTTTGATTGGTTGAATTTCAATGTATTGAAACCATAATTCATAATAGAACGCAACGAATATTGGCAGGAATGATCTCCCATCAATTGCAGATTTGTGTTAAGATTGAAGGCTATCAACTGACGAAAAATGATATTGCACTTTGAAAGGACACCTTGCATTAGTTTACAAATTCGTCCCTCCGGAGGTGCACTCGATTTTGGCAAATGTTCTAATCGCAAAAAAAATCTGAAACTAATGTGAACGAATATGCTACATACTATTATGTCATCCTGTGAAAACTTGATGGCTTAACATGCACTTGATTTTAAAATAAGCCGTCAAAATATGATAAATCGATTATTAGCGCCGGTTTTCTGCGAGAGATATTTTATCATAGCCAAATTACGTTATTGCGTTAAACCAAAACGATAATTCGAATTAACGAACAATATATCATCCTTGTCAGGAAAATAATGGACTGGCTTCGGTAAACGTAATTTTTGCTATGATAAAAATTCTCTCGTGTAGGCTGTTTATCATAGTTTACCGCCGTATTATGAAACTCTTGTGGATGTCACCCAACGAAGTTTTCTCAGGATGACAGAATAGTAACTAGCCTATTCGTTCAAATAAGTTTGATCAGTTACTGCGAAGCATTTTTTATTTAGAAACACAACCGAACCAGCGGAGGGACCAATTTTATACTAACGCACCGGGTCCTTTTGGGTAATCATTTTTGTTTCCAATTTGAGGAGAGAGAAAAAAGAGTGGCATGGAAACACTTGCAGGCGCTGTTGAATTAGGGGGAATGCAGCGAAGCCGAGTGTGCGGAGTACATGTCGGTTAGGTCTAGGCACACGAGCTGTAGTCCTCCGCTTAACTTCATCTTAAAGGACAGTCTGCCAAGGCTTCATTTATTAGAAGAGCACGAAACCACGTTCATGGCGTGTCATAATGGATACAGCTGTGTGCAGAAACACAACGTTCTATAATATCTCATCTTGGACCGTCAACTCAAAGGATGTACCGGTATCCAAACTCGAAATGAATCGAAGCACAGTGTTAAATTCTGCAGAGTTATGTGTGGGAGACAGCTTTTACGGCGAGTTCCAAACTCCGGCGTTTTTCCTTGCCACAATGACTTCGTTGAACGTTGCTATATTTTTGGCCGGTATTATAGGCAATATTCTGGTGATCGCTGTTCTGCAGAAGAATCGGTCTCTTTTCGAAACTACGGGTCTTTTTCTTCTCAACTTAGCAGTAGCAGATCTGTTGGTAATCGTTTTCGCACAACCTACTTCAATGATGGAGCTATTCACACAAGAAATATGGTACCTTGGAGAAACTATGTGTAAGTACACAATTAAGCTAGGATTTCGTTGGTTAACATAGCTCTGTACATTGGCCTCTGTTTGACCGATAAGGATGCCATAATATTTTCAATAATCCATATTTATTACTTACAAGGAATATCTTTTCTACCTCAGCATTTTCTTCATGAATAGGGACTCTTGGGTTCATTTTATTTTTGTGTTTAAATATTATTTTAAATTTTTTCTGAACTGACCTCCTGGATATTTCAAGCTAGCACGCATGTTTTGATCAATAAACAGATCTTTTCTTAAAAAAAACTCCAACATATCTATCGAGCTGTCGCGATAAAATGGACCGGCATAGTTTCGAGAACAGGAATCCACTGAATGTCTTAAATCATTTAGACTAATTATGAGGGGTGTTCTAGTGATATCATGGATATTTCCCTGTTAGTCATACTGATACCATAAAGTTTCATACCATTACCTGTACTGTTCTTGTCATTTTCTTTCATCTAAACATTGTTATTCTGGGTATCAAGGGATTCAATGTTATGAATAGCGTGAAACACATGACCTTGTTCTGAAAAAAACATGCATTTCCACTCCCCTCGTGTTAGTGTTGCCTCTCAGAAATATACAAATACTTCCAGCAACAACGTCTTCAATTAATCCGTGCCGGAGTAATGCAGTACACGTGGTACATGCGGAAACGATATGGAAATTTGTTTGCAAAATCATTCACTGGATGGAAGTATACAAGAGGTGCGAACTTGATTAGTTTTGACCAAGTCGTTTTAACTGGTTGCCCACTGCTCTCTTTTGTTATAGATTGAGTGAATTAGAATGTTCATTTCATACAAGTTTGGAGTTAGATGCGAATATAAATAGTGTCGTTCGATCATGGAGGCGGAAATTAGTATTAGACAACGGCTTTCCTACTGAATGTCAAATATGTTAACTGTACTATACTCCGGTGATACATAATTAACGATAATATCTATCACTGATAATACCCTACGGACACTTGACGGATGTCCTATTCCAGTGCAAAAATGTTTCAGCGAGAGCGCATTGGTTTCTTTGGACACAAATGCACATAAGAATATTAGCCCCAAAAGTCAATTATTTGATTCTTGCATCGATAAAAGCCATAGGTCTATTTGAGAGGTCGATACATCTCCCTCAATTTGCAATAACAACAATTTGCATCTCTTAGTCCGTGAACTGACCAGATAAATAAAATCATATACATTCTGAAAGGAGGTTATTTGGCACTACGGGCTACGTAATTTAGAAATGCGAGTATTTCATGTTTGTTATATTTCAATGAGATTTTGATGGACAAGGATCTATACCTTTCGACATAAATGTTGATATTCTACACAACGCCACCCATGAAGCATCGACTTGCATATACAAAATATTGAAATTTTCAATGATTTTCTGATTATTGGTTCACAGTGACCGTGACCATATGGCCCCATCAGGTTTCTGGTTTGCCATATTAAAGCCTGAGGATTTCCTGAAATTTAATGGCAAGCAATATCATTGAACTAGACTTATATACAGGTACATGTAGCACAATGTTTCAATAATTTTCCAATTTGCGGGTCACAGTTAGATTAACCTTTTGACCTAAATTTTGACACCTGACATATCGCTTCCCGCAAGCGTACCCACTCACCAAAACAATTGACTTATAATGACTTTCTGATTTTTTTTTATCACAGTGACACTCGCATTTGCGGTTTTCAATAATTTCCAATTCCTAGGTCACAATTACTTTGACCTTTGACCTGATGGCCCCAGTTTTGATACTCAACATCTGAATGACCCAATAGCTATCCTGGTGAAATATATCGAAACGGTGAGGAACTAAATATCGAAAGTCACGAGGAGTGGAAGAAGGGGAAGAAGACGAATATGCATTCCACAGCGCCTTCTATCAGCTCTATATATTTGACATATCTCAAAAAATGTCGATTCATTTTATGGATATCTCCACGTCATATTGTCATAATACTGGTCGAGATTTATTAATTATTAATCGGAACAAGTGTGGGCATCGTTACGCTATAGTTGTTAATAACAGTATAAACACGCATGAGATCCGACATTTTAATATTTGACAGCTACATGTATATTCCATACAACTGTAGTAATAGAACGACCTCGTTCCATTACACTATCAGCCCTAACATTCCAGCAGATACAGAGCCAAATGAACACAAGCTTATTCCCTCTAGAGATGAATAGAGAACCAGCTCTAAAAGTGAGGATAATACGTTGTGATCTATATTACATGCACCCTCGTAGATCGTAAACGTTTGAGCTGCAATCCAATAACGTTTGACTATCATCAAACAGATAGGAAACGTTCGAGTGCGTTAATTACATATAGATTTTACGGGCTTCGACTGGATTAGGTTGTATTTACTCAGGCACCTCTAATTGTGACAAGGGCACGGCCACGCAGAGAGTGCCAGTGAAACCATTTCTCCCTCACCGCCCTATACATACTATCTCTCATAGCAATGACAAATAACAAATGACGAACTCCACATACAAACAAAATGTATTCCTCTTTAATCTTTGCCATTATCTAGCTCTATGAGGTCGCGCGGTACGTCGCTCTTTTCCTCAATCACATGGAAGCAGCTCACTTAATCTGCTACATTTTTGAAGTGGAAATTCTTATGTGGACGACGGTTGAACATTGAATGTTTGATCTGACGACTATACCTCTCCACACTTCCGTGATATAGACATCATGAATGGCATTAGTGCTAGAAGTAAATTAACCTAACCACCCCTATCGTTATATATGATTCGGCCACGTGCATCTGGATACAACTATTTGATGTACGCAAAATACATTACTACTGGTGTGGCGTTATGTCGTTTTACTTTTACAGTTCTTGCTGTTTTCAATTTCGCCACCCGTTGGCAGGCGCTGATTATATATGCCTATATATTGTCAGAACTATGAATGAGTTTACAAACGAAGAGCCGTTAACATAATAATAGAAGTATACTTTGACTGAATTTTGCACGTCAATTTGTAGAAAGGAAAATCAAAACAATAAATTTCAACACTATGCCAACAAGGTGGAAGAAGTAAAAATTTACAAACGAAGAGCCGTCAACATAATAATAGAAGTATACTTTGACTGAATTTTGCACGTCAATTTGTAGAAAGGAAAATCAAAACAATAAATTTCAACACTATGCCAACAAGGTGGAAGAAGTGAAAATCTAGCTTCGAATTTAATGTTTAGAGTGATAAAACTTGCAGCATCAGACGTCAATAAGTGATTGGACACTGCATGGCTAGTTACTAAGTTTGTTGTTTGACGTTGTTTATTCGGCTCGATATAACAGATCTATCCTCTCTGTTCCTATTAACATATAATTCGGTCAGGTATTGAATCTTTCATAAATTGCTTTCACATGGACACTTTCTCGGCTGTGCGGAAAAAGGTCATCGGCTTTCCGACATAATTCTCTCAAAGCTGCGATCGGCAGAATGCTATAACTGAATGGTGTAGAATAGTTTTTAAATTTGGTGTTAAAGGTCTTAGAGAAGGCGCCAGCCGTATAATGATTATCGGCAATAACGACCAGAAACCAGGCGTATACATATTTAAGGAAAAAACAGGCATTATTGAAGAATATCAGGGATCCAATGACGCTGTATTTGCTGGGTTATTTCTTGTTCTTTCTCTGCATCCATCATGTTCACTGTGAAACATACCCATCATCACACAAAAACCGTCTTAATTTTACGAAGATGTCTGAATCGAAGAGATATATTTCGACATGCTCATTATTTATTTGTGGACAAGTAACTCACACAGAATACAGATTTTTTCGCCATTATTCCACCCAATAAATCTTCATTATTCGATTCTAAGAGCTGTTAATTATAGTAGACAAGCGTCCACGACAAGTGTGAAGAATGCCCGCTATTCCTCTTGGTTTACATGTAGATATAGCTGAACTCCGCTCATTTGTTAGGCAGATATGTCCCTGGCATTCGCATAAGTAGTATATATAAGTAGCTAGGCGCTAAGGAAGAAACCCATCTTATCGCCTTGCAGTTCTTGTGAATGGTCTGACAGCTTGAATTAACATCATATCACCTGTCACTATCTGGCGAATATAATTATCAGAACGTGCAGAACTTGAAAACTCGTTTATATTGACTGCAGATTCGGTGTCCTATAGTCATTCCAAGGGTCACAGTTCAAATGTAATGGTGTATATTTATGTTAGTCGCGCTTTTGTAGAACGTTCCGAATGTGAATAGATCCCACAACGACGATGGGTCCAGTAGCAAAACAACATGGATAATTGGGGTCTGCAAGGCCACATACCGCTAGCAGGAAGTGATACGCGCCTGATTCTTACTCTGGAATGGACGTCTTCTAATGCCTGCTGGCGATTTAATAGAGATATATGTAACGATGTTTATGAATTTCCTGCTACTATTTTGTGTTTCAAGAACGCCTGGTTTGATTCAAGGCTGTTGGAGACTGGGACATGTTCGAGAACCTAACCCAGGCTCTTTCTTGAAAATACACCGTGTTGAAAAATTGTCATATTCCCAGCTGTTTTATGTTTTATGGTTAAGACACATTTGAAAAGCGTATCCTGGAGAATAAACAAAACGGCATTGTTTAATTGAATCGCCAGCTAGATTTGAACGTCATTTTGCTGGAATGTCAAAGTTGTAACCACTATGTTTTCCGACTTGAACTGTTACAATCTCATAACATTCCTTAGACTACGTTTTTAAAGAAACTGACGGCAGAAACAAAACAGTATTAAATTCTACACTAAAATTCAGCTCAGCAAATCCCCATGCTCGAATCTCACCTTGTTAACGTATGCGTAAAATATTATAGCATTGATCGAGGAGGGGCTGCATTTACAGGCAAGCCTTTGTACATTTAGGTTCAATAAAATGTGCAGTATTGATGTGCGAGGGGGTGTTTTGTGCCATCCGATTCGAGGATTTGAAAGTTTTCCTTGGTTAAAGACTTCCTGGAATCGCCATTTCGCAGTGTTTCACAATGGAAGTGAAGGTTGTCCCACAATGATTATTTTACCGTTTTAACAGTTAGCTTTCGACTATATTGCACCTCACACCAGTAGCAGGAGGAAAACTAATTAAGAATACGTCCGGTGTCGTCGATTCAGAGCCGATTACTCTTAATCTGGGTTGACATCTATGAATATACTAAAGCACTTACGTAGTCCATAAATAAGGACAAACATATATCTACTGCAAAACAAATACATCTACCTTCCGTAAGACATTCTCTCGTGAAAGAACATTGGAGAGAGAACCAGATAGTATGACGACATCCATCAATCATAGATGCTGCCACAATTTTCGATGGCACCTCCGTGATTCAAATTGCCCGTTTGAACTAATGGGTAGCTGATGTCTGTAGTGCCTTCCACTCCAGGTTCAGTCAATTCAACTATCACTGTAATATATCACAAAATGGCGTTCAAATCACTCAAATCCTGCATATCACTCTGTTTTCAAACCGCAGTACGTTGATTTCTATTTAAAGGAACCCTCCATTATTCCACCTCTTGAAATTCGTATGAAACCACACATTGTAGCAGCTGATTAAGCTTAATCAAATTTTACCCAACAAGCTCTTGCCAACTCCACTATGGCAGTTAATCCAACCGGAAGTACATATTACATTGACGAAATATGAAAAGGCAAACAGGAACCAGCTCGTGTATACAAAACAATTTGGTCTGCTAAGAGAAAAATACAGATCGCATGTGGCTATTTATACTGATGGTTCTAAAGATGGAGAGAGATTAGCATGTACTACAATCTTTAGTTCCAAAACTAAAACTTATCGACTACCAGGCAAAAGTTCGATATTCACTGCAGAAAAAATATCTCTATTGTCGGCTTTAGAAGGCATTGGGTCCACTAAAAGGAAGAAATATATCATATTCTCAGATTCACTGTCATGCCTTCAAGCGATTGAAGGTGACAATTCAACTCTTCCCACCATCTTGAATATTCTACAAATATATGACTGTAAATTTGGTCAACAGATTGATATTGTGTTTCGTTGGGTACTTAGTCACGTTGACATCAAATGTGATACTGAAGCTGATGAAATGGCTAAGGCAGCCCTCGATGATGAGGTTGATCCTATTCGAATCCCATGCAGTGATTTCAGACCATCTATCTGTGCTTATGTGAGAAAGTTGTTTCAATCTTTGTGGCATGCTATGGATAATAAGAATCTTCACTCATCTGAACAGCCAGAAACTTTTCGATCAAGCCATGATTGGACGAGGTAGAATCAGTGATACACGATTAACTCACACGCATTTGCTGAAAAAAAATAGCCAGTCCTAAGGTATATTCCATGCCACGAAGATCTAAAGGCGAAACATATTCTTATGGACTGTATATATTTTAAGATTGTAAGAGATAACTGTTATCGAGCAGCTGCTCTGGAAAATCTTTTTAGTCGAGTAAAAGAAGATTGCATTTCAGATTATTTTAGAGAGATCGGTTTGTTGTGTGAATTTTAATGTATTTACATGCTTTTAATGCATTAATTTACTGAGTTATGAATTGAATATTTAAAATGTTGTGTATTCGTCGTCATATAGCTGAAATGTTGCCGAACGCGACGGCAAACCTTAATCCCCCCCCCCTCACTCTCTCTCTCTCTCTCTCAGTCAAACTGATTGCCGAGTTCGACAAGAATACAAGAGTTCATATCATTTGGACGATGACTCTACTAACCTCGTTGATCTGATGTGAAATATTTTCGAAGTTGATGCTGTTTTCACTTCGTCACTCGTTGTTAGGTGCTGATTATAGGCTGATATAGTCCCAGAACAACGTGATCTCAACTTCCATATTTCACACATTTAAATGTTGCCATATCCCTAAGAAATACTACAAATATGAACTTATGATGCTAAACAATGTTTCTATCATGCCTACCATGGCCAAACCATGGGGGTGTAGTATGCAATGTCGAAGATCCATTGGTCGGATAATCGAAATAAACCTAAAGTGACACCGCTCAGGAGAATGCTCCGAGCAGTTCAATCATCTTTGATGAATGCCGTGCTAAGCACTGCTAAGTGAGAGCTAATTGGGAGAAAAGATTACTCTTAAGTGTACAGACGATAGGCACACTTGTGAGGTCTGGGTAGAACTAAACTAGTTTTGCCTACAGCGTTTCCCGTTGTCAGGGGAGATGTCAGTAATTAAATTGACGTAAAGCCTAGAAGTTCTTCTATCTATAACCAGCGATTATAAAATTAGCTCTCTTGAACGTCTGTTACAGTATGGTCGGGAGAGAACACAGTAACCCGAGTGAAATGAGAGTGAATTGAGATCTCGAAACTGAGCTGTACTGAGGTACAGAAATGGTGATGTCAAATACGTTCTACTAGCTGTTAAGGTTGCTAATAACTTGCAGGTTAAAGCAAATGGTTGACATAAAGCAACATCCGTACATAAATTATTAGAAGCATAGCGAGCAGGTCTCAGGTGTCAAATCCGCCGGCATTCTACCACCGTGGGTTTATACTCCATGTAATAATCACGAGACAATGAATACAATAGCCAAGTCTGGGAACAACAATATGACTAGACTTCATTCTTTTCAGCTGCACAAAGACTCAGACAATGGCTTCCTACATGAAGTATCTACCTTACCGTGGTTTTCGTATTCAGTAATTAGCTGTAAAAATGTGAACCTGAAAACAAGTTGTAACGGTATAGTGTAAACAATGCGATACAATGTTATTTTTGTGCTTACGTGCTAAACAGTGTCGATTCTTTCCAGAATAGTCGATAGCCAATGGGGATGATTTCTTCCATCGCGCGTCGTCGTGTTTTATTACCCCCTCCCGTTATAAAGACATGAGACGACTGGAACACACGAGAAAATGCTAACACGACAGCACGATAACACAGTAAGAGAACACGAGATCACATAAAGAAGGGAGGGAGGGAATTTGGCTTAATGTCACACTCAAGTTTGTTTCACTCATATGGTGACAGTCAGTTTGGTTGGTGGAGGAAGCCGGAGTACCCGGAGAGAACCACTGCCCGTCGGCAAGTAACTGACAAACTTTCACACATGGATCAGCTGGGCTCGAACCCGTGCCGGTTCAGCGGTGTGAGGCTAGCGGTCACCAGCGAAGCGCCTTAGACCACTCGGCTACCGAGGGCCCCACATAAAGAAGAGGAGTCGGTAACATAATATGAGAGAAATCGCTCAACCTATCATCGTTCAATGAAATCCGTCTAAACAATAATCCACTAGCCATTCACCTGGGGAATAGTACATTCAAAACAGTTCTTCGAGCGTTCATTTCGTTCGTGACGGGAAATATCATTCGTTAAATTGGAAACTAGGTTAATTTCGCTCGGCCCTGGCTCTGTGCCAGGTGCCCTACGAGATTTTTTGCAGACTTCCTGTAGAGACGCGCTCCAGAACAATTTTCTGCGTGCAGGAATTTGCGATAAAGATCATCCTCATTTTTCTAACGAACTTCCCCTCTGAGTTTCGCCTTCAGCATAGACTACATGCCATTTGCGTTTAATCTGATTTATCGAGCACCTACTGGAGTCACGCACATATACAATAAACATCACTGTTTAGGCAGTCAATTTGCTCACTTTTAGGGGAGACCATACCAGCTGACATATCAGCTAAGAATTATATCAACCCCATGACCATTCGAAACGCTAATGGTAGGCCATCCCTGATAATATCCGTTGCGCTGAACTGTTAGCAAAGTATTACTGAAATCTCAATTTCAATACATTAAAATCGACCAATCATAAACCTAGAATTTCAATGTATTAAATTTGAGATGTCAACATACTGAAATTCAGTTAATTATAAACTTTCAATTTTAATGTACTGAAATTACATTGCCATGTATTGAGATCGAATTGCAATGTTTTAAAAATCGAGCTTTCCAAAGTTTGTATATATCAATATATTGAAAATCAACCACTGACAGGGCTTGTTACAGAGCCACGTCTAGAGAGCAAAACTTTGCTATAACCCCGATATTTGCGCGACTCGTTGAATTTGATATTGATATTACTTTTTCAATAGATCAAATTTCTAAGTTTTGATTGGCTGAATTTCAATGTATTGAAACCATAATTCATAATAGAACGCATCGAATATTGGCAGGAATGATCTCCCATCAATTGCAGATTTGTGTTAAGATTGAAGGCTATCAACTGACGAAAAATGATATTGCACTTTGAAAGGACACCTTGCATTAGTTTACAAATTCGTCCCTCCGGAGGTGCACTCGATTTTGGCAAGTGTTCTAATCGCAAAAAAAAATCTGAAACTAATGTGAACGAATATGCTACATACTATTATGTCATCCTGTGAAAACTACTCGTGTAGGCTGTTTATCATAGTTTACCGCCGTATTATGAAACTCTTGTGGATGTCACCCAACGAAGTTTTCTCAGGATGACAGAATAGTAACTAGCCTATTCGTTCAAATAAGTTTGATCAATTACTGCGAAGCATTTTTTATTTAGAAACCCAACCGAACCAGCGGAGGGACCAATTTTTATACTAACGCACCGGGTCCTTTTGGGTAATCATTTTTGTTTCCAATTTGAGGAGAGAGAAAAAAGAGTGGTATGCAAACACTTGCAGGCGCTGTTGAATTAGGGGGAATGCAGCGAAGCCGAGTGTGCGGAGTACATGTCGGTTAGGTCTAGGCACACGAGCTGTAGTCCTCCGCTTAACTTCATCTTAAAGGACAGTCTGCCAAGGCTTCATTTATTAGAAGAGCACGACACCACGTTCATGGCGTGTCATAATGGATACAGCTGTGTGCAGAAACACAACGTTCTATAATATCTCATCTTGGACCGTCAACTCAAAGGATGTACCGGTATCCAAACTCGAAATGAATCGAAGCACAGTGTTAAATTCTGCAGAGTTATGTGTGGGAGACAGCTTTTACGGCGAGTTCCAAACTCCGGCGTTTTTCCTTGCCACAATGACTTCGTTGAACGTTGCTATATTTTTGGCCGGTATTATAGGCAATATTCTGGTGATCGCTGTTCTGCAGAAGAATCGGTCTCTTTTCGAAACTACGGGTCTTTT
The DNA here is from genome assembly GCA_036873755.1 of Hanleya hanleyi. Taxonomy (NCBI): domain Eukaryota; kingdom Metazoa; phylum Mollusca; class Polyplacophora; order Lepidopleurida; family Hanleyidae; genus Hanleya; species Hanleya hanleyi. Next base: position 26,020 of record JAVTVY010017887.1, on the reverse strand, counting down.
TCTTCTCAACTTAGCAGTAGCAGATCTGTTGGTAATCGTTTTCGCACAACCTACTTCAATGATGGAGCTATTCACACAAGAAATATGGTACCTTGGAGAAACTATGTGTAAGTACACAATTAAGCTAGGATTTCTTTGGTTAACATAGCTCTGTGCATTGGCCTCTGTTTGACCGATAAGGATGCCATAATATTTTCAATAATCCATATTTATTACTTACAAGGAATATCTTTTCTACCTCAGCATTTTCTTCATGAATAGGGGCTTGGGTTCATTTTATTTTTGTGTTTAAATATTATTTTAAATTTTTTCTGAACTGACCTCCTGGATATTTCAAGCTAGCACGCATGTTTTGATGAATAAACAGATCTCTTCTTAAAAAAAACTCCAACATATCTATCGAGCTGTCGCGATAAAATGGACCGGCATAGTTTCGAGAACAGGAATCCACTGAATGTCTTAAATCATTTAGACTAATTATGAGGGGTGTTCTAGTGATATCATGGATATTTCCCTGTTAGTCATACTGATACCATACAGTTTCATACCATTACCTGTACTGTTCTTGTCATTTTCTTTCATCTAAACATTGTTATTCTGGGTATCAAGGGATTCAATGTTATGAATAGCGTGAAACACATGACCTTGTTCTGAAAAAAACTTGCATTTCCACTCCCCTCGTGTTAGTGTTGCCTCTCAGAAATATACAAATACTTCCAGCAACAACGCGTTCAATTAATCCGTGCCGGAGTAATGCAGTATACGTGGTACATGCGGAAACGATATGGAAATTTGTTTGCAAAATCATTCACTGGATGGAAGTATACAAGAGGTGCGAACTTGATTAGTTTTGACCAAGTCGTTTTAACTGGTTGCCCACTGCTCTCTTTTGTTATAGATTGAGTGAATTAGAATGTTCATTTCATATAAGTTTGGAGTTAGATGCGAATATAAATAGTGTCGTTCGATCATGGAGGCGGAAATTAGTATTAGACAACGGCTTTCCTACTGAATGTCAAATATGTTAACTGTACTATACTCCGGTGATACATAATTAACGATAATATCTATCACTGATGATACCCTACGGACACTTGACGGATGTCCTATTCCAGTGCAAAAATGTTTCAGCGAGAGGGCATTGGTTTCTTTGGACACAAATGCACATAAGAATATTAACCCCAAAAGTCAATTATTTGATTCTTGCATCGATAAAAGCCATAGGCCTATTTGAGAGGTCGATACATCTCCCTCAATTTGCAATAACAACAATTTGCATCTCTTAGTCCGTGAACTGACCAGATAAATAAAATCATATACATTCTGAAAGGAGGTTATTTGGCGCTACGTAATTTAGAAATGCGAGTATTTCATGTTTGTTATATTTCAATGAGATTTTGATGGACAAGGATCTATACCTTTCGACATAAATGTTGATATTCTACACAACGCCACCCATGAAGCATCGACTTGCATATACAAAGTATTGAAATTTTCAATGATTTTCTGATTATTGGTTCACAGTGACCGTGACCATATGGCCCCATTAGGTTTCTGGTTTGCCATATTAAAGCCTGAGGATTTCCTGAAATTTAATGGCAAGCAATATCATTGAACTAGACTTATATACAGGTACATGTAGCACAATGTTTCAATAATTTTCCAATTTGCGGGTCACAGTTAGATTAACCTTTTGACCTAAATTTTGACACCTGACATATCGCTTCCCGCAAGCGTACCCACTCACCAAAACAATTGACTTGTAATGACTTTCAGATTTTTTTATCACAGTGACACTCGCATTTGCGGTTTTCAATAATTTCCAATTCCTAGGTCACAATTACTTTGACCTTTGACCTGATGGCCCCAGTTTTGATACTCAACATCTGAATGACCCAATAGCTATCCTGGTGAAATATATCGAAACGGTGAGGAACTAAATATCGAAAGTCACGAGGAGTGGAAGAAGGGGAAGAAGACGAATATGCATTCCACAGCGCCTTCTATCAGCTCTATATATTTGACATATCTCAAAAAATGTCGATTCATTTTATGGATATCTCCACGTCATATTGTCATAATACTGGTCGAGATTTATTAATTATTAATCGGAACAAGTGTGGGCATCGTTACGCTATAGTTGTTAATAACAGTATAAACACGCATGAGATCCGACATTTTAATATTTGACAGCTACATGTATATTCCATACAACTGTAGTAATAGAACGACCTCGTTCCATTACACTATCAGCCCTAACATTCCAGCAGATACAGAGCCAAATGAACACAAGCTTATTCCCTCTAGAGATGAATAGAGAACCAGCTCTAAAAGTGAGGATAATACGTTGTGATCTATATTACATGCACCCTCGTAGATCGTAAACGTTTGAGCTGCAATCCAATAACGTTTGACTATCATCAAACAGATAGGAAACGTTCGAGTGCGTTAATTACATGTAGATTTTACGGGCTTCGACTGGATTAGGTTGTATTTACTCAGGCACCTCTAATTGTGACAAGGGCACAGCCACGCAGAGAGTGCCAGTGAAACCATTTCTCCCTCACCGCCCTATACATACTATCTCTCATAGCAATGACAAATAACAAATGACGGACTCCACATACAAACAAAATGTATTCCTCTTTAATCTTTGCTATTATCTAGCTCTATGAGGTCGCGCGGTACGTCGCTCTTTTCCTCAATCACATGGAAGCAGCCCACTTAATCTGCTACATTTTTGAAGTGGAAATTCTTATGTGGACGACGGCTGAACATTGAATGTTTGATCTGACGACTATACCGCTCCACACTTCCGTGATATAGACATCATGAATGGCATTAGTGCTAGAAGTAAATTAACCTAACCACCCCTATCGTTATATATCACTCGGCCACGTGCATCTGGATGCAACTATTTGATGTACGCAAAATACATTACTACTGGTGTGGCGTTATGTCGTTTTACTTTTACAGTTCTCGGCAATAACGACTAGAAACCAGGCGTATGCATATTTAAGGACTCGAGGCCCGGGGAATAGGCTCAAACTATCGATATTTTTTTCTTTGCATATTTCAAAGTTGAAGAAAAATCCTATCAAGTGTTTCTGTTATTTTCCTTAAAAAATGTTTGCAAACGTGAGATTTCAGCTCTCAAAAAATCACTGTCTGTGGAAGAATTCTGCGCTGTGGGGATTAGTGCTCATTGCTCGCAGTAAGTGTTACCGCCTGCTGTGACTTCCGCATCTCGGCTAATTATTTGTAATTGCAATACACAGAATTCACGCGCTGGGTTCATTTATTATAATTAGTTGTTTTTCTACTACATTCATGCCGGAGCAGCCATCGTTTACAAAATATTGAACAGGAAATTATATGGTCTTTCTTAGTGTTTTCGGGCCACATGACAAAATGAAAAAATACAAACACACTGCTCAGGTGGTCCACCATTTCCGGAAAACATGTGGTATATGCAGATACATATATTGCGAATTTGCGTAATGTTTTTCATAATATCTCACTCGACATTCTATCAACATATCTTACTTGCCAACACAATCATGGGAAGAAAACGTTACAATATTAGTAGGACACGCATGCAGGCAAAAAGAAACTTTGATAAACATTATTACACGACTCCTGCTGTTCGGTCATATATACCTCCGATTCAGTATTACTTCATACTGCATTATCGCATTATACATGCGGCAAATGTAGAAAGTGAGGTATTCATTCAAAATAAATACTTTACGTATTCACCATCGTACATATAATTATAAAAAAGGCAAACATTATTCCCGCAAATTGTATACTTTCGCGATAATAGTAAAGTTTTTTAACTCCACACCGGAAATGGCCGCTGCCAGTTTTTTCCCGTTTGAGGTCTGTAGACTGACCAGTTCCTGTTTTCTTCTCTTTCCTTGAGCTAGACCTTTTTCAATCGGCAATTAAATCCATGAATGTCCAATTGCCGCAAATCACATCTCTGTAAGCCTTCTCTCTCGTCGGCTTTATGACAAAAGAGATGATTACAATTTCGACATCGTAAACTATCCCTTTCTGGACAGTAATATTCCAGTGGGACCTGCATATGGCGTATACATATCTCGCTTAGTAGCATTTGCTAGATCCTGTGTTAAATGTGACGATTTTAATCAACGTCACAAAACACTGGTGCAGAAACTTAAAAAGACAGGGTTATTCCACCAAGCGCCTACACTCTAAGTTTCTCAAATTTGGCAATACATATCGCATGCTGATAGCAAAATACGAACGTAGGGTGCAAGATCTATGGCGCTACGTTTCGTAACTTGTGTCTAATTCCGCTTAACCCGGGGCTAGGGGCCGTATGAACCCATGTACTTCAAGATCCTCATGGTACTCATATGAACAATCACAATCAAAGCCTGACTGAGATACATCATTCTTTAGATGACGACTTTACAACGAATATTATGGATTAAGAATACAGATCAGCGATACGGATTTGATATTGTTGGAACATCATGATGTCTTGCCGGCATCATTGAAAACTGTTGACCGCTTCTCTCTTGCAGGAAACAAGCCTATGTTTATGTATACTATGATTGTCTTTTTGAATTTGGTGCTAATACTGTTATATGGAAAATGGAATAGGTCTTTGGATTATGGACGCGGATATTCTCTAATGGACGACGGCTGGATTATGAATGACGGACTAGACGCGTGTAATTCCATAGAATGCTCGACGTCTACTCAATCACCCGCGGTGAGGGATTTCGGAAGGCGTGAAAACTGACCAACGGAGCATATTCCAGCATAAAAATTCATCTTCGTGACTGGTTTTCTACACTTTCTCAAAATATATTGTTACAAAGTAATTAAAGAATGTTTGGTCTATAATCCCTATATGTTGTGTGAGAATACTGTGTCATTATCATGAAGTAGCGGATAATAATTACAGAATATCATCTGAAAAGTAGATTATTTTTGTTTACGGTCTATATCCGACATATTGTTTTACACAGCTGGTACATACAAACTTGCTAATAACTTCTCTATTTTTCATCCGATCATGTCAATTTTTGGGAAGCATAATATATACATTACAGTCCGAACGATTGTGTCTCAGTTTTGCAAAATGTTGCTTTGTTTTGAAGTTATTAAAACTTGCAATAGACTTTCATTTTATTTCAAAAAATAAACTTTACAACGCTCTCAAACTTTTTCTGAGAGCTCAAACTTTTTCTGAGAGTTCTATCACCATGCAAAATCTCGAACTCGTTACTTGTAAAATAATTGGTGAAATTAGCGATATAAAAAAGACATTATTTTTTTTAAATAACTCTTTTCTAACTGCAACAAAACCGGTGAAATAAACGTAAGAATTAAATTTTTACTTTATTTGGAACGGCCGAATCGTGATCTTTCCAACCATATATATCTATGTGAAGTGGTTGTGATGAAATGAGACAGAATGCACGAGGGTGTCTAGTATCAGGCGCTACCCCGGGACTCGAGTCCTTAAGGAAAAACGTGCATTATTGAAGAATATCAGGGATCCAATGACGCTTTATTTCCTGGGTTCTTTCTTGTTCTTTCTCTGCATCCATCATGTTCACTGTGAAATAAACCCATCATCACACAAAAACTGTATAAATTATACGAAAATATCTGAATCGAAGAGATATTTTTCGACATGCTCATTATTTATTTGTGGACAAGTAACACAGAAGAGATTTTTTCTCCATTATTCCACTCAATGGATCTTCATCATTCGATTCTAAGAGCTGTTAATTATAATAGATAAGCGTCTACGGCAAGCGAGAAGAATGCCCACTTTTCCTCTTGTAGCTGAACTCCTCTCATTTGTTAGGCAGACATACATGTATCCCTGACATTCGCATAAGTAGTATATATAAGTAGCTAGGCGCTAAGGATGAAACCCTCTTATAGCCTTGTAGTTGTTGTTAATGGTCTGACAGATTGAATTAACATCATATCACCTGTCACTATCTGGCGAATATAATTATCAGAACGTGCAGAAGTTGAAAACTCGTGTATATTGACTGCAGAGTCTGAGTCGGTGTCCTATAGTCATTCCAAGGGCCGCAGTTCAAATGTAATGGTGTATCTTTATGTTAGTCGCGCTTTTGTAGAACGTACCGAATGTGAATAGATCCCACAATGTCGATGGCTCCAGTAGCAAAAAAAATGGATAATTCGAGTCTGCGGCCACATTCCGCTAGCACTAGGTGGTACGCGCCTGATTCCTACTCTGGAATGGACGTCTTCTAATGCTTGCTGGCGATTTAATAGAGATATATGTAACGATGTTTATGAATTTCCTGCTACTATTTTGTGTTTCAAGAATGCCTGGTTTGATTCAAGGATATTGGAGACTGGGACATGTTCGAGAACCTACCCCAGGCTCTTTCTTGAAGATACACCGTGTTGAAAAATTATCATATTCCCAGCTGTTTTATGTTTTATGGTTAAGACATTTGAAAAGCGTATCCTGGAGAATAAACAAAACGGCATTGTTTAATTGAATCGCTAGCTAGATTTGAACGTAATTTTGCTGGAATGTCAAAGTTGTAACCCCTATGTTTTCCGGCTTGAATTGTTACAATCTCATAACATTCCTTAGACTACGTTTTTAACGAAACGGAGAGCAGAAACAAAACAGTATTAAATTCTACACTAAAATTCAGCACAGGAAATCCCCATGCTCGAATCTCAGCTTGTTAACGTATGCGTACAATATTATAGCAGTGATCGAGGAGAGAAGGCATTTACAGACAAGCCTTTGTACATTTAGGTTCAATAAAATATTCAGTATTGATGTGCGAGGGGGGTGGTTGTTTAGGGTTATAGAATGTTTTGTGCCATCCGATTCGAGGATTTGAAAGTTTTCCTTGGTTACCTAAGACTTCCTGGAATCGCCATTTCGGAGTGTTACACAATGGGAGGGAAGGTTGTCCCACAAGGATTATTTTACCGTTTTAACAGTTAGCTTTCGACTATATTGCAGCTCACACCAGTATCAAGAGGAAAACTAATTAAGAATACGTCCGGTGTCGTCGATTCAGAGCCGATTACTCTTAATCAGGGTTGACATCTATGAATATACTAAAGCACTTAAGTAGTCCATAATAAGGACAAACATATATCTACTGCAAAACAAATACATCTACCTTCCGTAAGACATTCTCTCGTGAAAGAACATTGGAGAGAGAACCAGATAGTATGACGACATCCATCAATCATAGATGCTTCCACAATTTTCGAAGTAATGGCACCTCCGTGATTCAAATTACCCGCTTGAACTAATGGGTAGCTGATGTCTGTAATGCCTTCCATTTCAGGGTCAGTCAATTAAACTATCACTGCAATATATCACAAAATGGCGTTCAAATCACTCAAATCCTGCATATAACTGTGTTTTCAAACCTCAGTACGTTGATTTCTATTTAAAGAAACCCTCCATTATCCCACCTCTTGAAATTCGTATGAAACCACACATTGTAGCAGCTGATATTAAGCTTAATCAAATTTTACCCAACAAGCTCTTGCCAACTCCACCATGACAGTTAATCCAACCAGAAGTAGATATTACATTGACGAAATATGAAAAGTCAGACACGAGCCAGCTCGTGTATACAAAAGAATTTGGTCTACTAAGAGAAAAATACAGATCGCATGAGGCTATTAATACAGATGGTTCTAAAGATGGTGAGAGGTTAGCATGTTCTACAATCTTTAGTTCCAAAACTAAAACCTATCGACTACCAGGTAAAAGTTCGATATTCACTGCAGAAGCAAAATCTCTATTGTCGGCTTTAGAAGGCATTGGGTCCACTAAAAGGAAGAAATATATCATATTCTCAGATTCACTGTCATGCCGTCAAGCGATTGAAAGTGGAAATTCAACTCATCTCACCATCTTGAATATTCTACAAATATATGACTGTAAATTTGGTCAACAGATTGATATTGTGTTTTGTTGGGTACCTAGTCACGTTGACATCAAATGTGATACTGAAGCTGATGAAATGGCTAAGGCAGCCCTCGATGATGAGGTTGATCCTGTTCGAATCCCATACAGTGATTTCAGACCATCTATCTGTGCTTATGTGAGAAAGTTGTTTCAATCTTTGTGGTATGCTATGGATAATAACAAACTTCACTCATCTGAACGCCCAGAAACTTTTCGATCAGGCCATGATTAGACGAGGTAGAATCAGCGATACAGGATTAACTCACAAGCATTTGCTGAAAAAAATAGCCAGTCCCAAGGTATATTCCATGCCACGAAGATCTCAAGGTGAAACATATTCTTATCGACTGTATAGATTTTAAGATTGTAAGAGATAACTGTTATCGAGCAGCTGCTCAGGAAGATCTTTTTAGTCGAGTAACAGAAGATTGTATTTCAGATTATTTTAGAGAGATCGGTTTGTTGTGTAAATTTTAATGTATTTACATGCTTTTAATGCATTAATTTACTGTTGTGTATTCGTCGTCATATAGCTGAAATGTTGCCGAACGCGACGGTAAACCTTAATTTTCCCTCTCTCTCTCTCTCTCTCTCTCTCAGTCAAACTGATTGCCGAGTTCGACAAGAATACAAGAGTTCATATCATTTGGACGATGACTCTACTAACCACGTTGATCTGATGTGAAATATTTTCGCAGTTGGTGCTGCTTTCACTTCGTCACTCGTTGTTAGGTGCTGATTATATGCTGATATAGTCCCAGAACAACGTGATCTCAACTTCCATATTTCACATATTTAAGGTTGCCTTATCCCTAAGAAATACTACAAATATGAACTTATGATGCTAAACAATGTTTCTATCATGCTTACCATGGTAAAACTATGGGGGTGTAGTATGCAATGTCGAAGATTCATTGGCCGGATAATCGAAATAAACCTAAAGTGACACCGCTCAGGAGAATGCTCCGAGCAGTTCAATCATCTTTGATGAATGCCCTGCTAAGCACTGCTAAGTGAGAGCTAATTGCGAGAAAAGATTACTCTTAAGTGTACAGACGATAGGCACACTTGTGTGGTCTGGGTAGAACTAAATCAGTTTTGCCTACACCGTTTCCCATTGTCAGGGGAGATTGTCAGTAATTAAATTGACGTAATATGGTTGGCGCTAGTGGACAAAATTTCACAAATAGCCCTCGGGCTAATTCGATTTAATCCTAGGGCTAATTCGATTTAATCCTAGGACTAAATCGACCAATCGTAATACATTTCCTAAACCCCGGATTACATTCATTTAGCTCTGGGACTGAACGATTTAGCCCTCGGGCTTGAATATTTAACCCCTCAGACTGACTGAATTAATCTTCGATAGCATTATTTAATCCGCGGACTAAAAGCATTTAATCCTAGGTCTAATTCGATTTAGTTAGGGCTAAATTGACCAATTGTGATACATTTCCTAAACCTCGGGTTATATATATTTAGCTCTCGGACTGAACGATTTAGCCCTCGGGCTTGAATATTTAACCCTCGGAGTGATTCTATCAATCCTCGGACTGAATGATTTAACCCGCGGACTAGATGATTTAGTCCGAGGGCTGGATTATTTAGCCCGAGGGCTAGATCGTCCAATCAATTGTGCGTTTCTAGACCGCATATTAATCAAGAGCAAGATTAGAAGATGGCCACGTGGTATAAAGTTGGCGCGTTTGTTCATTTTGATCCTTGCATATTTGTTCGGCTGTCAGTCTCAGACCCCAAATGACTGCCCGTTGTCAAGTAATAACACTTTGACATGATAACAGTAAAGTGTAAACACATACTGAATTTGTGGGTTAAATCCTGCTTGTGTTTGCTTTGCATTGAGAGCAGCTGGATAAGCTATCATCGGTTTTACGGCGGTAATCTGCTCCCTTATAGGCTTTAATGTACCAGGCCTGGTAGTTATACAGCACTACATGTACACAAAGATTTTTGATAGCGTGGTCAAACCAATTCTTTTATATAATTCCGAAATTTGGGCTGTTGAGATATTCATGAATGTTCCCCAATTGAAAGCGTTCATACCAAGTTTTGCAAGTTTACTCTTGAGGTGAACAAAAAGGCATGTAATGCTGCTGTGCGGGCAGAATTGGGCAGAATTCCCATGGCACTACAAGCCAAGATTAACGGGAATACTGGTGTAGGCTTGTTAATTTGCCTAACTCCAGGCTTGTGAAATATGCGGTCTAGAAACGCACAATTGATTGGACAATCCAGACCTCGGGCTAAATAATCCAGCCCCCGTGCTAAATCATCTAGTCCGCGGGTTAAATCATCTAGTCCGCGGGTTAAATCATTCAGTCCGAGGGTTAAATCATTTAGTCCGAGGACTGAATCAATCACTCCGAGGGTTAAATATTCAAGCCCGAGGGCTACATCGTTTAGTACGAGAGCTAAATGTATATAACCCGAGGTTTAGGAAATGTATTATAATTGGTCAATTTAGCCCTAAGTGAATCGAATTAGACCTGGGGTTAAGTGCATTTAGTCCGCGGGCTAAATCATCTAGTCCGCGGGTTAAATCATCTAGTCCGCGGGTTAAATCATTCAGTCCAGGACTGGATCAAATCAACCCGAGGGCTAAATCATTTAGTCCGATAACTAAATGAATATAATCCGGGGTTTAGAAAATGTATTACAATTGGTCGATTTAGCCCTAGGACTAAATCGAATTAACCCGAGGGCTATTTGTGAAATTTTGTCTACTAGCGCCAACCATAACGTAAAGCCTAGAAGTTCTTCTATCTATAACCAGCGATTATAAAATTAGCTCTCTTGAACGTCGTTACAGTATGATTGGGAGAGAACACAGTAACCCGAGTGAAATGAGAGTGAATTGAGATCTCGAAACTGAGCTGTAGTGAGGTACAGGAATGGTGATGTCAAGTACGTTCTACTAGCTGTTAAGGTTACTAATAACTTACAGATTGAAGCAAATGGTTGACATAAAGCAACATCCGTACATAAATTATTAGAAGCATAGCGAGCAGGTCTCAGGTGTCAAATCCAACGGCATTACCGTGGTTTTCGTATTCAATAATTAGCTGTAAAAATGTGAACCTGAAAACAAGTTGTAACGGTATAGTGTAAACAATGCGATACAATGTTATTTTTGTGCTTACATGCTAAACAGTGTCGATTCTTTCCAGAATAGTCGATAGCCAATGGGGATGATTTCTTCCATCGCCCGTCGTCGTGTTTTATTACCCCCTCCCATTATGAAGACATCAGACGACTGGAACACACGAGAAAATGCTAATACGACAGCACGACAACACAGTAAGAGAACACGAGATCACAAAAGAGGAGACGGTAACATAATATGGGAGAAATCGCTCAACCTATCATCGTTCAATGATATCCGTCTAAACAATAATCCACTATCCATTCGCCTGGGGAATAGTACATTCAAAACAGTTCTTCGAGCTTTCATTTCGTTCGTGACGGGAAATATCGTTCGTTAAATTGGAAACTAGGTTAATTTCGCTCGGCCCTGGCTCTGTGCCATGTGCTCTAGGAGGTTCTTTTGCAGACTTCCTGTAGAGACGCGTTTCAGAAGAATTTTCTGCGTGCAGGAATTTGCGATAAAAGATCATCCTCATCTTTCTTACGAACTTCCCCTCTGAGTTTCGCCTTCAGCATAGACTACATGACATTTGCGTTTAATCTGATTTATCAGGAAATTTGCCAAAGCAATTGACTATAACGCGTCTTGCGTTATTGACCACCTACTAGAGTCACGCATATATACAATAAACATCACTGTTTAGGCAGTCAATTTGCTCACTTTTAGGGGAGACCATACCAGCTGACATATCAGCTAAGAATTATATCAACCCCATGACCATTCGAAACGCTAATGGTAGGCCATCCCTGCCAATATTCGTTGCGCTGAACAGTCAGCAAAGTACTACTGAAATCTCAACTTCGATGCATTAAAAATCGACCAATCATAAACCTAGAATTTGAATGTATTAAAGATGTAATCAGCCTCAAATCTGGGCTGAAATCGATGTCTTCCAAACTCAGCGAAAGTGACATATGTTACAACAGGGACAAAATGAAACACATTTGACCACAAAAAAACTGAACTTGTTTCTACCATTCACGAGAAAATAGAAGGAAATGATCGTTAAAAATAAACGGCATGGCATGCCGTTTATTTTTTCACGGTCGTGTCAACAAGCGTATACACGTGTGGTGTATTCTACCAACGTATGCTGAGCGACATTACCGAGCCGTAGACTCGAGCCATGACGTTATCTCATAGCTGCAGCTGTGCAGCATTCAGATTCGAGAGCGTCGCTACGTCACTCATACGTCACGCAGTGACGTCATTTTCCTCTCCGCGTACAACACACACTCAATGGAGAAACAGAAAGCCCGTCGAAGCGGGCAGAGTTTCAAATATTTTTGTCAAGATATTCTTGCATTCGTTGTATATTGGCGATCCCACTATCATCAAACATAATACATTTGATGATTTAGCAAACTTCGCTGCTGAATAATGCACAGGGGAGAGTTTACAAAATCCATCCATTTTCAGGCTGATTATATCTTTAAATTTGAGATGTCAACATACTGAAATTCAGCTAATCATAAACTTTCAATCTTAATGTATTGGAATTACATTGCCATGTATTGAAATCGAATTGCAATGTTTTGAAAATCGAGTATTCCAGAGTTTGTATATATCAATATATTGAAAATCAACCACTGACAGGGCTTGTTACAGAGCCACGTGTAAGAGAGCAAAACTTTGTTATAACCCCGAAATTTGGGACACTCGTTGAATTCGATATTGATATTACTTTTTCAATAGATCAAATTTCTAAGTTTTGATTGGTTGAATTTCAATGTATTGAACCCATAATTCATAATAGAACGCAACGAATATTGGCAGGAATGGCCTCTCATAAAATGCAGATTTGTGTTAAGATTGAAGGATATCAACTGACGAAAAACGATAATGCACTGAGAAAGGACACCTTGCATTAGTATACAAATTCGTCCCTCCGGAGGTGCACTCGTTTTTGGCAAACGTTTTAATCGTCAAAAAATTCTGAAACTAATATGAACGAATATGCTATACATACAATTATGTCATCCTGCGAAAACTTGATGGCTTGATATGCACTTGATTTTAAAATAAGCCGTCAAAATATGATAAACAGTCTATTTTCTCGATTATTAGCGTTTTCCGCGAGAGATATTTTATCGTAGCAAAATTACGTTGTTACGTTACACCAAAAGGATAATTCGAATTAACGAAGAATATATCATCCTTGTCAGGAAAATAATGAAATGACTTTGGTTAACGTAATTTTTGTTATGATGAAAAAAACTCTGGTGTAGGCCGTTTATCATAGTTTGCCGCCTTATTATAAAACTCTTGTGGATGTCACCCAACAAAGTTTTCTCAGGATGACAGAATATTCTAACATGCTCTTCGTTATAGCTGTGCGCTGATTGGTCCAGACCTCAAAACATACGGAGATTATCGCACAATAATCTTCATTTGTTTGTTGTGATCTGTTTCATTCACGTGCCGAACTGGTGACGTCTCATTATTGTGACGCAGTGCTACAACGCTGAGCGACAATTGGTTCATTCACTGCGCAGTGGACGGAGTTCAGCATGTGCGAGCATGGCCTGCAAACCAGTCACGAAATTCTCGCATCAAAATGGGACAAGTTTGCAGAAATTTTGCCATTCCGCTTATGAAATGAGGAAATATTTATCATTGTGCATGCTAGAATGGAGTACGCCGCGAGGTTTTTTGATGAAGTCTAAAACTAAACATCGAAAAAATATTACACGATAATATTCACTAAGAAGGTCATTAACTCCTAAGTAAGTAGCCTAGCCTATTCGTTCAAATAAGTTTGAGCAATTACTGCGATTCATTTTTTATTCAGAAACACAAGTGAACCTGCGGCGGGACCAATTTTTATACTAACGCACAGGGTCCTTTTGGGTAATCATTTTTTGTTTCCAATTTGCGGAGAGTAAAAAAAGAGTGGTATGGAAACACTTGCAGGCGCTATTGAAGTAGGGGAAATGCAGCGAAGCCTAGCGCGCGGAGTCCACGTCGGGTAGGTCTAGGCACACGAGCTGTAGTCCTCCGCTTAACTTCATCTTAAAGGACAGTCTGCCGAGGCTTCATTGATTAGAAGAGCACGAAACCACGTTCATGGCGTGTCATAATGGATACAGCTGTGTGCAGAAACACAACGTTCTATAATATCTCATCTCGGACCGTCAACTCAAAAGATGTACCGGTATCCAAACTCGAAATGAATCGAAGCACAGCGTTAAATTCTGCAGAGTTATGTGTGGAAGACAGAGTCTTTTACGGCGAGTTCCAAACTCCGGCGTTTTTCCTTGCCACAATGACTTCGTTGAACGTTGCTATATTTTTGGCTGGTATTATAGGCAACATTCTGGTGATCGCTGTTCTGCAGAAGAATCGGTCTCTTTTCGAAACTACGGGTCTTTTTCTTCTCAACTTAGCAGTAGCAGATCTGTTGGTAATCGTTTTCGCACAACCTACTTCAATGATGGAGCTGTTTACACAAGAAATATGGTACCTTGGAGAAACTATGTGTAAGTACACAATTTATCTTGCATTTCGTTGGTTAACATAGCTCTGTACATTGGCCTCTGATTGACCGATAAGGATGCCATAATATTTTCAATAATCCATATTTATTATTTACAAGGAATATCATTTATATCTCAGCATTTTCTTCATGAATAGAGACTCTTGGGTTGATTTTATTTTTGTGTTTAAATATTATTTCGAATTGTTTACTTAACTGACCTCCTGAATATTTAAGGCCAGCGCGCATGTTTTGATCAACAAAGCGATCTCACATTGAACTATCTATGAATCTATCAATCATTCGTGCTGTCACGATAAAATGGACGGGCATAGTTTTGAGAACAGGAATCCACTGAATGTCTTAGATGACTAATTATGAAGGATCTTCTGGTGATGATATCATGGAATTTTCCTATTGGCTGTACTGTTACTATACAGTTTCATACCATTACCTGTACTGCTCTGGTCATTTGCTTCCAACTGAACACTGTCATTCCAGGCAATAAGTGATTCAATGTTTTAAACAGCGTGAAAAACATAACGTTGTTCAGGGAAAACACACGCATTTCTCTCTTCCCGTATCAATGTAGTATGCAAACACTCTCAGCAACAATATGTTCATTTCCGAATCAAACCGTGTCGGAGTAATGCAGTACACGTGGTACATGCGGAAACGATATCAAAATTTGTTTATCATTCTCTGGATGAAAGTATACAAGAGGTGCGAATTTGATTAGTTTTGACCAAGTCATTGCAAATGGTTGCCCAATGCTCTCTTTTGTTATAGATTGAGAGAATTAGAATTTTCATTTCATACAAGTTTGGAGTTTGCTGCTAATATAGTGTCGTTCGATCATGGATGCGGAAATTAGTATTAGACAACAGCTTCCCCACTGAATGTCAAATATATTAACCGTACTGTACTCTGTTGATACATAATTAACGATAATATCTATCACTGATAATACCCTGCGGTCACTTGACGGATGTCCTATTCCAGTGCAAAAACGTTCCAGCGACATCGAATAGATTTTTGTTGTTGACACAAATGCCCATATGAGTATTAGTCCCAACAGTCAATTATTTGATTCGTACATTGATAAATGACCTGGTTCTATTTTGAGAGGTCGATACATCATCCATTTGCAATAAAAACAAGGGGGCAGCGATTTGCATCGCTTAGCCCGTGAACTGATCAGATTACAGTATTACAATAAAAACATATGCATTCTGAAAGGAGGTTGTTTGGCACTATGGGTTATGCGATTTAGAAATACGAGTATTTAATGGTTTGTTATATTTCAGCGAGTTTATGAGGGGCAGACCTGTCGATATCAATCTTGCTATTCTACACAACACCATTAATAATGCATCGACTTACATATAAAAAGCGTTGAAATTTTCAATGATTTCCATGATTACTGGTTCACAATGACCCCTGATCATATGACCCCATTAGGATTCTGGTTTGCCATAAGAAAGTTGATGGCATTCTAGTACACTGTTTTTAATAACTTTCAAATTTGAGGATCACAGTTATATTGACCTTTCATCTTTTGACCTAAATTTTGACACCTGACATGACTTCGTACTCACTCACCAAAACAATTGATTTTTAATGATTTCCTGATTTTCAATACTTTCTATTTTCTAATCCTCAATGACTTTGACCTTTGACCTAGTGACCCCAATTTTGATACTCGACATCTGCATTGCCCAGGCTATCCTGGTGAAAGCTATTGAATAGCAGAGGAACTAAATATCGACATTCACGAGGAGTATGAGAAGGGGGAGAAAACGAATATGCATTCCACATGGCCCTTTCTCAGCTCTATATATCTGGCATATACCAAGAAAATGTCAATTCATTTCATGAATATCTCCACGTCATATTGCCATAATACTGGTCGCGATTGATTGATTATTAATCGGTACATGTGTGGGCATTGCTACGCTATAGTTGTTATTAAAAGCATAAACAAGTATGAGATCCAACATTTAGATGACAGCGATATTTCATGCAACTGTAGTAATCGAACGACCTCATTCCATTACACTATCAGCCCCAACGTTCCAGCAGATATAGAGCAAAATGAACACCATCTAATTCCCTCTAGAGATCAATAGAGAAACAGCTTTATAAATGAGGATAATTCCTGGTGATCTATATTGCATGTACCCTCTTGGATAGAAAACGTTTGAGCTGCAATCCACAAACGTTTGACTATCAGCAAACAGATACGGAACCTTCGAGTGCGTCAATTACATTTTATGGGCTTCATCTGGATTAGATTGCATTTACTTAGGCACCTCTCATTGTGACTTGGGCACGGCCACGCAGAGAGTGTCACGTGACACCAGTTCCCCCACACCGCCCTACACATATATACTATCTCTCATAGCAATGACAAATAACCACTGGAGAACTCAAATTCATACATAATGTATTCCTCTTTGTATTATCTAGCAAAAATTCTTATTTATGTGGACGACGGCTGAACATTGAATGTTTCATCTGACGACTATACATCCCCACACCACCGTGATATAGACATCATGAGTGGTACTAGTGCTAGAAGTAAATTAACCTAAACACCCCTGTCGTTATATATGACTCGACCACGTGCATCTGGATACAAATATGTTTTTGATGTACGCAAAATACGTGACTACTGGTGTGGCGTTATGTCGTTTTACTTTTACAGTTCTTGATGTTTTCAATTTCGCCACCCGTTGGCAAGCGCTGATTATACATGCCTATATATTGTCAGAACTATGAATGAGTTTACAAACGACGAGCCGTCAACATAGTAATTGAAGTATACTTTGACTGAATTTTGCACGTCAATTTGTAGAAAGGAGAATCAAAACATCGAATTCCAACACTATACCAACAATGATGGAAGAAGTGAAAATCTTACTTCGGATTTAATGTTTAGAGTGATAAAACTTGCAGCATCAGACGTCAATAAGCAAAGGCAAACTAGATAGATTTATCGGTGATTGAACACTAGATGGCTAGTTATTAATTTTGCTGTTTGACGTTGTTTATTCGGCCCGATATAACAGATTTGTCTTCTCGGTTCATATTAATACAGAATTCGGTAAGGTAGTGAATCCCAACTGAATGGTGTAGAATAGTTTTTTAAAATTGGTGCTAAATGTCTTAGAGAAGGCGCCAGCCGTATAGTGAGTATTGACAATAACGACCAGAAACCAGGCGTATATATATTTAAGGAAATTACATGCATTATTGAAGAAAATCAGAGACCAATGACGCTTAATTTCCTGGGTTCTTTCCTCTTCTGTCTCTGCATCCACTGTGAAGTAAACCCATCATCACACAAAAATCGTCTAAATTATAAGAAGATGTATGAATGGAAGGAATATTTCATGCTCACTATTTATTTGTGGACAAGTAACTCGCACAGAAAACAGAATATATCTCAATTATTTCACTCAATGGATCTTCATCATTCGATTCTAAGAGCTGTTAATTATAGTAGACACGCGTCTACGGCAAGCGAGAAGAATGTCCGCTTTTCCTCTTGGTCTACATGTAGATATAGCTAAACTCCTCTCATTTGTTAGGCAGACATATCCCTGACATTCGCATAAGTAATATATATAAGTAGCTTAGCGCTCAGGGTAAAACCCATCTTATCGCTTTGTAGTTGTTGTGAATGGTCTGACAGTTTGAATTAACATCATATCACCTGTCACTATCTGGCGAATATAATTATCAGAACGAAGCTGTGCGTGCAGAACTTGAAAACTGGTGTATATTGACTGCAGAGTCTGAGTCGGTGTCCTATAGTCATTCAAAGGGCCACAGTCCAAATATAATCGTGTATCTTTATGTTAGTCGCGCTTTTGTAGAACGTACTGAATGTGAATAGATCCCACAATGGCGATGACTACAGCAGAAAAATGGATAAGTTTGTAAGGCCGCATTCCGCTAGCATGTGGTGGTACGCGCCTGATTCCTACTCTGAAATGGACGTCTTTGCGTATCTGATGGTGGTTTATTGGGGATAGTAAATAATAATCCGATATGAAATAAAATAGGTTTTATCCACTTTTTCATACCAAAAAGCAAACATTTTGAAGAAATATGACGAAAACATCACTTTTCTGGTACCCCACATGACCGCCATTTTGAATTTACCCATGATTGTCTGCTGGGTGGGGGGGGGTCATGCAAATAGGCTCAAAATGACTCTAATATGATAGTCTAAAAAGTCACGGTGTTTCAGCTCTCCATTTTTTGTCGTTCTGGAGATAGGAGAAAAAAACCAACAGGGGGCGGAAAGTTCCCCTCAGGCCAGGTAGGGTTAACTCCAATACATGCATGTCGCTCCAAGTTATTACCTGTATATGGTAGGTTTCTGCTGGTGGACTGTTAGTCCACGATGCCCACCCTCTGTGCATGTATCTCGACAAATACATGAAGGTTTATTGTTTTGTTTGGAAATTCAAGCCGTACGACGCCGGGCATTACAGGGTAGTTTTCCCCAATAATCTGCAATTTCCGAATTTACCCCCATGTTGAGGCGTTTATTCCATCAGACCTCCACAATGCTCATCCATTAACATCAGATGAGTTGTGTGAGCTGATCTGTCATCACAGCTTCCGAGCTAGCGTATCTAATTCCGCTTAATCTGGTGCTAGGGGCCGTGTGGATACTTCATAGTCTCCGCATGAACACTAGCAACTAAAGCGCGGCTGTAATACTAAGGCTACTTCCGCGAATTTACCGTATTCTCGGGTCTGAATGTGAGGTGTCGAAGAATGCTTTCCTGTATAGTCATATAATTGCTATTTAGTCGCCAGACGTCAATTTTTCTCACCTCTTGCATATCGCTCCAATTTAACGAAACTGACAACAGTATAAAATATCACACTAAATTCCAGCAGAGGAAATCCCCATGCTCGAATCTCACCTTGTTTACGTATGCGTAAAATATTATAGCATTTATCGAGGACAGGATGCATTTGAACACATGCCTTGTACATTTAGGTTCAATGATATGTTTAGTGAAGTGCGATGCGGTCAGTTTTTTAGGGTTATAGAATGTTCTGTTCCATCCGCTCGGAGGATTTCCAAGTGTTACTTTGTTAGCTGACTCTTTTTGACGTCGCTATTTCGAAGTATTACACATGGAGTTAACGCGTAAAATGGGAAGGGAAGGTTGTCCCACATGAATTTACTGTTTTAACAGTTAACTTTTGACTACATTGCAGTTCACACAAGTATCAGAAGGAAAACTAATTAAGAATACGTCCGGTGTCGTCGATTCAGAGCCGATTACTCTTAATCTGGGTTGACATCTATGAATATACTAAAGCATTTAAGTAGTCAATATATAAGGACAAACATATATCTACTGCAAAACAAATACATCTACCTTGCGTAGGACATTGGAGAGAGAACCAGATAGCATGTCTACATCCATCAATCATAGATGCTTCCACAATTTCGAAGTAGTGGCACCTCCGTGATTTAAACTGCCCATTTCGAGTTAATGGGTAGCTGATGTCTATAGTGCCATTCATTTCAGGGTCGGTCAAACTGATTGCCGAGTTCGACAAGATTACAAGAGTTCATATCATTTGGACGATGACTCTAATAACCACGTTGATCTGGTGTGAAATATTTTCAGAGTTGGTGCTGTTTTCCTTTCGCCACTCGTTGTTGCTGATTATAGACTGATATAGTCTAGTTCAATAATACTGTATGGGATTTTTTCCCGTATTTTTTTATAGAAAGAGATAATTAAAACATTGATCGTATAATATGGATTTACTGCTTAAACTGTTACAATTCGAACAACACTTAAATACAAACTCATGAGTTATTGTTGAGAGCGTGTATCTAATTTCGTTCACTGAGGAATGGACTCGAAGTGCATTTCTTATTGGATTCATTACTTTGATCCAGGATATAAAGAACATGTATTCATCTGGTGTTGTAATCATTTGATTACAATTTTTCATCATTGAGCTAGAGATTTGGACTACATGTGTCTACAGCTGAAATGAAAAGGGGAAAGAAAGTACCCAGCAATCACATCGGATACACCGATGACGTAGTTAGAATGAAGCCAGTTTGTATAGGCGAAATCGATATATCTCCCTACTGGATCGACCCGGTTCATCACTGCCGATTTGACCGTTCAATATTTCTTTCCATTCTGTACAGTTGTTCTGTTCTTTCCTTTCCTATCGGCTTCACTCGAATGCAGGAATTACATCGCTCCTAATTCGCATCCATCGTTGTTTTCTGCTAATGCTATTGGCCTAGATCTATAATTGAGCACCCCTCACAACGAACATATTAGCGTAAAGCATTTGTTTTATTAGTTTGAAGTATCCCCAAGTTTCGCACCATGACCAGTAACGGTAGTATATATAGTTTACGTGTTGCTTGAAGTTAAGTTATCGCCTTCTGAATGTTGTGAATGGTCTGACATCTAAGCGGCGCTTATTACCGTTCTTGCAATAGTGTGAACTTTCAACATTAGCATTACTTCAGAATGACAAAGGATTTCGAATGTTCGTTCTCTCGCAATAAATAATTTGTTTGACAGTATTCTGCTCTTGTTCATTATACGCCCGTCACACTCTACTGCGATCCGGCGTCGACCGCTTTGCGCTCTCGGACATTGAAATTATTCACCAAAGCGCAGTGACATGGCCGAAAATTGTGAAATCCATGACACCAGATAGCTTACAGTAGCTTACAGTACGTTCTTGACGCGCTTATTACGCTCTCACTGCGACCCTATGCGTTCCCACTTTGATCATCAGTGCGCTCTCAATGCGCTCCCACTGCGCTCTGTGTGCTCTCAGTGCGCTCTCAGTGCGTCCCAGTCGCTGCCGCTGCGCTCTCACTACGCTCTCAATACCGTTGCAGCTCGTTCATTGCGCATGTGTCTAACCATGGTCGGACCCAGCATCTCCTCTCCCTTCTTCCCCTCCTCCTCCTTCTCCTTCTCATAATGTTGACAAGGGCCTGGTAATCCTGTGCCTGTTGTGCTTGCATATGTGCTAACTGCTGTACAATTAGCACATTCTGCCTGTCTGCGGCCATGGTGAAGAGCAGATGCACACTGATTGTGTATAAACGATGGAGCTGTATTCATACCAAAATGTGTGTGTGTGTGTGGGGGGGGGGGTCAGTAGAAGTGGGATCGTAATAAGAACGCACTGTGAACCTATTGTAAACGTCGGAACAACGCCTTGGACGTATAACGAGCGTCATAGTCTCAGTGGCCGCGCAGTGTGAACGTAGAATGAGCGGAAACAAGCCTACAAAGCGTAGTAGAAGTGCTGTAACAACGCAATAAGAACGGAAGAGGCACGTATTGAGAGCCCAATTAGCGTACAGCAGTCGCACACCAGTCACAGTGGACGATTTCTGCGACTCCAAGTCGCTTCTATGCGTTGTTGCTACGTCCACGATATGCTCCTCCTTTGCGCTGCCATGGCGACTGTACTGCATCATTACACCGTTCTCGTCAGAGCGCCGACCCGTTGCGCTTGTTTTGCGCATGCACCACACAAGCGCCGAGGTTTGGCGCTCAAGGTAGCTCATGGCGACCCTCTCCCGTCCTTGACAGTTTCCACGGCGTCACCAAATCGCTCTTAGAGACCTTTCTGCGCTTTGCCTCACGCTTTCATACCTTTCAGGTCGCAGTGGGAGCGCCAGCGTGATCGCGGGTGAGTGTGACAGCCCCACAACAGTGGACTTCTTGGTGACATGCACACCGCTCTGATTGATAGCTAACCTTGGAAAGTACTTTTGCTTCACGATATTGTGGGCAGTAATAACACAACAACCATGCAATTAAATGCTTCCATTTATGGGTGTATTATTAGCTGTATGCTACACAATATGTGAAAACAGACCGTGTTCATCGCATGGAGTCATATGGAGACTACATTTGGTGTGGTGTTATATAGCGATCCAGACAGGAAATCGTATTTTAGATTCCATTATCATGTCTGGCTTCCTCGTCACGTTGCAATGAACAACTATTCGATCAGTCATTGTTGGTTAGGATATAAGAATCTAGGATCGTTTCTAAAATCCATTAAATTCAACGTCTGTTTATATGCAGTGTAGCTCGGTTCATCCTTGCTTTGCAAATGTGCAAAATAGATTGGATTCACCGTGTAATGAGTTCGTTCTGTATAAAATATATATCAAGGGCATGTATAATATATTTGATCAGTTGGAAGGAGAGGTAAAATTGGAAAGTTTTACTTATTCAATAACATTTATATTGTAGAATTCAATTTTATAATGTAGTTAGGCCACGATACTTTGGTTTATGCGCAGTGATAAATTCTATCTATGCTCGGGATGAAAAATATTGGTTTCAAGTATTTTAAAATGTATATGGATAAGATGATTCTTTTTGCCATTTGATGTGATTTAATGAGGCTGCCAAATAACATTATTATTATGTGACTGGTGATTTTGGTGTACAAAGACGATCAACCGGTTTCTATCGGTACCACAAAATATTTGCAATGTTGCGGTTGTTATTTGAGCGTGGACTTAAACCCGGTACACACGACAAAGCTTTGATCGACAATCTACCAGTATCGAAATTCTTATAGTGAACAATTTCAGACGAAATATCATTAATCTATGCACATTTCTGGAACATCAATTTGAATGAAAATTGTTTTTTTTCCCCAAAAAACTATTGATGGAATTTTTTCCCCGAATTTACAAAATATTTGCAACCACACTGTAGTTCATCGATATTCCATGGTATGCAGCGTTTCAACGATGAACGTCAATTATTGGCGTAAAACGGCATGATATGCTGAACACAAGGTATTGTTGCAATGACATCGGGCCACTGTTCAGTTGTCCAGTTTTCATGACTCCGTGTGAACGACTAACCACAGTTTCCTACATATTCTCTTTTTGTCCAGTTTCATAGATCTTGTGTTCGAGTAACAAGTTGTTTTCGCTGGCAGCACTCGACCATACCCGTTTAGGCCTGATACACACGCGCCAGCTTTCCTTGACAAGTCCGACCAAATTTGTGGAAGACTTGTACGGCCTTACGCTACATCCTGCTCATCGTCTATAATACAAGCTTTTAAGGGAGCTAATGGCCAATACATAAAATTGGTCTCACGTGTCAAGGAAAATTGACTCGTGTGTACCAGGCCTTATACTTCATCATAGAATGATATCGCTGTCTTTCGCAAATCTAGAAAAGCTAGATTTAAAGCATCGAATGGTATTGTGCTAATTGCGTGGCTTTGGAAAATAGGTCAAGGTCAGACAATCAATGAAATGGTCACATCGAATATGGACAGACAGAATACACCACGAGACGAGAGCATCCCCTCGGCCGAACTTGACCGTAGAGTAAAAAAGTCTGATCCTTTGCACAACTATATTTCATTGTACTGAGATCATTTAAAAGATTTGAGGCATTCTAGATTCGCCAGATGTCGGCTGTGGTGACTATTTTCCAATATGGCAGGAGGAAAGGTCTTCGTCATGAGGAAAATCTCCCAGAAACATTATCTTCTTGTTTTTCTTTTGTTGTATGCTATCTACCTCCACTGAATCAACCCAAAAGTTACAACTATGACTTTTAAGTTGATCTCAAATAAACCCTGTGAAACTCAGGTGTCATTTTAATCCTATCTGTCCGGTGGGGGAGGGGGGGGGGAGGCATTGTCCTCCCCTGCCTGGTTTCAATAGCCTAACCCAGGAAGGGGGAAAATTAAAGTTCCGTGAACCGCATTGAGTTATTTTGAAGATATGTGCATAATCCTGTGTGCAATTAATCATGGATAGTTCCAAGCTTGCGTCCACGAGTTTTCGTTTTTTCTGTCCAATATTTCACACGTTTTCTGCCTTAAACGACACAAAAGTATTCTATTTCGCTGAAGCTAATTTTTATCTATTCATAATCATTGGAAGAGAAATTGAAAAATAAGAAAAAATCCCAAATTGGGTAAAAAAAATAGTCCGAAATAGCTTTTAGGAAATGGACGCCATTGTGACGGTAGTCTAGGAAACGTGACTGCAATATATATTGTGATAAATTCCAGCTCTCCATCTCCAAAGGTAATGTGAATATTCAGAGTGGCGGAGGGGAAATATTTGCGTGTATATTTCGCAAAATATTTCGCAAAATGGTTGATGCTACATTGTGAGAAATGTCTGCCTATTGGCAAAAGCTCTATTTGCTTGTTGTTGTTCAATATCCTTTTGCTAAATCTATATGTATATTAGCCTTCACGTGATAGGTATGTCAGTATGTTATGATCTAACCAAATGATACTTAGATGTAGCAATTTCCGATATACAAGCCTCAAGTCATCCAATGAAACATTCCGCGATACAAAAATACATTTCATACAAATTTAGACTGCGAAAGCCAAACAGCTATGATGATGCTAGCAATATATCATATGTTGTTCCAAATCCATATCTCTGATTATTATATATTCTTACAACCGTATGTCTTGAGTCTGATTTTCATATGAACAGCATGCGGATCTCGAATTACAGTCTCGGCCACAATGGTTGGTGCATTGGTAAAAACTTTGAAACTTTGGCAGAACAGTGTAGTTCTGGCGAATTAGATTTCGTCTTGGGTGCTTCTTTCGATGGTCCGTGAACCTCCAAATGATTACCTGTTTTCAAGAGCTTTGATGGACAATCTACCTGTATCGAAATTCGTATAGTGGACCATTTCAGACGAAATATCATTAATCTACGCAAATTCCTGGAACATCAATTTGAATGAAAAGCTTTTTTTTCCAAAACAATATTGAAAATATTTTGTTTCCGAATTTACAAAATATTTGCAACCACATCGTAGTTCATCGATATTCCTTGGTATGGAGACGATATTTTCACTTTCATTGATTGTGGAAATATACCCACTTCCCAGATTGCATGTATGTTAGTACACAAATATCTGTTACAGTGATCTAATTGTTAAATAATTTTATACATGCATATATGGGATATTTCAGTTTTGCGGGAAATGTTCCTGTTTACAGAAGAATGATGGTTTTGCAAATTTCAGGCCAGATTTACTGCAGCCTCATCACGAATCACGAATCTGGGCCTACCCATTTGGGACAAGAGAGCTGATCTGATAGAGAATAGTGAATATTGGCAACAATTTTAACCCTATCTGGCCTGGGCGATTTGGGGTGTATCGCAGCCTGGGGTGGGGGGTGACGGAAAGTGCTTTCCCCTATATATTTTCTCTATCACTAAGGCTAGAGCGCTGAAACTTACCACACAGTATCTTTGGTTCACGCTCTACCGCGAAATGTAACAAAATCCAAGATGGCCGCCATGATGACGTCACAGTGACGTCATCTTCTCGTAAGCCATTTT